>JAMZAV010013585.1:0-15801 GCA_024449915.1 Sweltsa coloradensis | reverse complement strand
CCAAAAACGGACGGGTTTGGGCGAACGTCTTGGGCGAACCGCGAGTACAAAAATGCCAAAAAACGTGTTTTGTGATTCGACTTTGACCGGGAAGCAATTTTTTTTCGGGTCGGGGGTATTTTTTTCGGAAAATTCGATCCTTTCTCGTGGAGGAGCGTCCAAAATGTACGCGTTTATCCCGCTTCTCGGCGGCGAAAACGTCTCGCGTGGCCAAAACTCGGTTTCCGCCGCCAGTCCTAGAGTTAACAGACTATAGTTATATAGATAGTGCGGTGAAAGAATGTGCATCAGCTGAAGTAATAGTGTAATAATATCGATGCTATATTATAATGGTGTATGTTAGTCTAAATATAAAATGGTGATCAAGTGCAGGTGAATAGAAAAATAATAATAGAAAATAAGTTACACAAACAGCTATCATTTCATCGGTTTCCAAACTGTGATAAGTTATCATAAGCATACCAGCAACTATTGTCATACTTGTCTTTATTTTTCATAAAAAATATTTATTTTATATTTTTCCGTGCACATTTTGTCCTAATATTGTGAGCAAAATGCATGTATATGCAATAACATCATATTATGTAGAATCATTCAAAATCAATGATAATAAACAGTCATTTTTATAGAAGAGCGTTGTGCGCGAGTTTACCCAACTTAGCCCAAAACCATCTAGCAGACAATCACATTAGAAATAGAACCTCCTAACACGACTGTACATGACACAAGCTCGCACTCACATATTTTATCTGAGCGGTCGTAAACACCCAGCGCGCATTCTGTGTTGTATACGTGATAAGTTATGCGATACTGAGGATACTTCTTTCCACGCACTTACCACCGCCCTCGTATTCAAACAAATACATCCCATTTCTAAAAAAGAAAACACAGATGCCGATAGGGTGGGAGCCCAACCCCCCCCCCCCCCCCCAAACACGCACAAACACACATATCACACATTCACAACATGAATATTATATTGCTGCATGAACGTACTGCTAAAACGTATATATCAATAAATGTTTCATATTTGGTACCTAGATCATAATGTAATGTGAATTTGACATACAAAATAACATGTTTTACAAAGGTGCCCTAGAATCTTACCACAAAGAAAGACTCAAGTATCTTCCAAAGCGAGTTTATATCCATACGAAGGGAATAGAAGCACGTGGTATACTCGCTATACTTGATCATAATCATATCATCATCTTCATCATAATTGGTGCTCTACAAACGAAACGCACAGCTGCGAGAAATCGACTGATTGGGTCTTGAAACCCGGGAGTACTTCGTAACGCGAGCCGGCTACACGCTCGGGTCGACTCGATGAGTGGCCGTACAGTGACGTCATTTTTAGGCCACTAGTTTTCGTTGCAGTGATATTTTAAAACTCTATTTACTTAGCAACCAGATGTCCGATCAAGCTGCATCTAAGATCTATTTCCGTGAAAATTGAATGGTTCAAGATATGCTATGAAGTGCTACCAAGATGAGATAATTCCTTTTTAAATAGTGTAGCTGTTGTAATGAATGTACATCAAACATCATATGGATACCGGACACAGAGTGCTTATATTGTCACGAATCGGAAAAAAATCACAAATTTGCGTGCTAATTTCGATTGTATTACTATCCATGATGGGTTCGAGCATATTATTAACATTCATTCTCTCAACACTGCTAGACAACAGTTTTTTTACTCTCCACGTGTAAAGACCAACGATATATAGGAATTAAAGTCGCATACGGAGTACTGTGGACTACTTTGACTAAAAGTGATTCGACTTTAATGATTTCTTATCATTCCTAAGGATTAGAACAGTGTATACATTTGTAACGCGATTTTAACCCACGGATTAATATGAAAACCACATTTCTGTATCATAAACCTGATTTTGATTTTGTTGTCCAATATATCCACATTAAAAACACGCGTCACACATTAATTATTTATAAAACTAATAATTATTCGGTATGTTTGCCGTCTCTTTGATGACACACGTATCACTAACTTTAAAAACTACTAGAACCTAAAAGAAGACGAAATCCATATTTCAACTATATAGGTATGTTTGTTAAGTCACTGAACCATCCGTACTCATCACATATCTCGACAAAAACCCTTTTAATGCTATTCACTATCACATTAATTAAATTCGTACATAAAACACTTGTTGAGCTGTCACTGTGCTTTGAACAAATCTGCGAACACTTCATCCACACAGAATGTCAACCCCTTACTAAATACAACACGTATTCTAACCGAGTGTCTACCCTCGCCCGGCCGGCTCGGTCAGCTCAGCAGGTCCCCATCCACCTGCGTCACATGCCCCCAGGCGCGCATCAAAACAAACCGTTGTATAGGGTATAGGCCTCATCTAAGGTTGCCAAAAGTCCGGCATTCTTATTTTTTGTACACCTTCTTGTATTAAAAAAATACTTCGTCCATTGTGATTTAATGCCTTAATAATGGACTGTCAAATATATGGCATTTTTCAGGAAATGTCAACAATGGAAAAACCCTAATTCCGGGTAAATGCAAAACCCAATTTCGCAGACCTGATTTTTTAAATTACTTATGGGAGCTTTCATAAACCACGTACAAAAGTTATTTTGTATTTAAATCGATTTCTTACGGATTTACCGGGCATTTTTTGATGCTGGGTGTGAAAATTAGGAAATCAGCTTGTTTCTCCAATAAGCACCACATAAACGACGATTTTGAGACGTAACCTTTCCCACTACCAAAACTATAAAAGACACCTTTTTTGTAGGGAATTGAATGGGGAATATTTTTGCCGTTGCAACATTTTGTCTATCTTCAACCAATTTGGAGATATTCGATAACCAAGGAGGTTGTATTATATGGCTGGAGGGGGGGTGCGGCACGAAAGTTGAAGCAAATCCGCCGGCCGCGCTCCGCGTGGCCGCCATGTTGGGACTGGACGCTTTCAGGTGACAGCATGCGCGAAGCCCGGTTTTGCATGCGTTGCTAGTTACGATTTCGGGACGGAACTGCGAATATGGTGATTAGTTGTGCTGCGTTCGGTTGTTACAATAAGTGGAATAAAAAACCAGAAGGACTTGACTAGAATACACTAATCTAGATGAGAATAGACAAGACTAAATACACTATTCTCATAGACCTGACTTGATTAGAATACACTCATCTAGATGAGAAAGACACGTATTAAATACAACTTATTCTTACTAGACCTGGCTTGACTAGAATACTCTAATCTAGATGAGAATAGACAAGACTAGATACAACAAATCCTTACTAGACCTGACTTGACTAGAATAGTGGTGACGATGAATAAGGTAATAATATTTCTCCTCAGGGCTCGTTTGCATCCAATACAGTCTGTAGGGCGTACCAAAACACAGTGCGCTGATGAGTCAGATTTTCCATGTCGACTGCCACTAAAATAAACATGTTTTTAAATTAAGATGTGTGCCTATGTAGGACTACATCATTTCATTGATCATTTTGATATTGGCATGTGATTATGTTTTCATAAATAATTTTTGTTATAGGGCTACCATTTTTTTAAAAGCTACAAGTCCATTAACTGGATTGAATATGAATTGAGAATCTGCATTGTCTATTTGTTGTTATTGCACTTTGTATCAATACTTTATATTAATATTATGGCCATTGTTTCAGTGCTAATATTATTAATGTAAGTATGTATCCTTTATTTTAAATTCCTATTCCTGAACAAATCCTTATTTTCCCTATCCAAAGTAGGCCAGCAGTGCTACGTAGCAGAGATGCATGCATAGGAAATCCGTCCAGTCCCAATATGGCCGCCGCTCCACCGCGCGCCGCCAAAACTGGTTTTTAGCCCAGCAGCCAGGTAAACTTAGACGCAGGTAAACATAGGCTTGTCGATAACCAACACTTTTTGGCCGCCATTTTCCAATATGGCGTCCGAAGCTCCAGTCCGATTGTAGGGGAGTTTAGTATGTTGATTAATTGGATGAGTGAAGCGAAGACTTTTTTTGCTCTCTATAACCGGGCAAACGGCATATGCAATCTTGATGAAAATTGGAGTGGACCTTAGAAATCTTTGACCTTAGATCTGCCACGTTTTGTACGAAGAAATATTCTCATGATTATCGTACTTTACGACTTTTCGATTTTTAGTGCGATATTTTCGTGACATTTGGGCCGATTCTGACCAAACGGGTGGGACTACAACGTTCATATTTCACATGGACATTAAGGTTATGGTGATGTAGTATACCTTTTTAAAGAAAAAGTTGAAAAAGTTAGCCAGAATCCATAGAAATAAAGGTTTTAATATGAGTTTTTTGAGGTATATAATAACAATTAACAAGTAACAATAGAAACTTGACAACAATCACCTACAATGCATTCAAAAAGCACTTGCAAAGGAAAAGTGGTCCTACGCAAACAAAAACTTACAAAAAAGCTCATCCATCAACGCGGCGGGACTTACGCGTTTTCCTAGTATTACAAAAGGAAGATCTCTGCAAAAATTCAGCGACATCGCAATTTTTTCCTACAAAAATTCTTATTTGATAGGATTATATTATGAGCTTCTCTGTGTCATACCAGAGTCGATAAAGAAGTTTCCCCGTTGGGGAGGTCCTCCAACTCCCTATACCGCCCTGGGTTAAATAAAAAGTCGGTTTTTGGCGTTGGGAATCTAACGTTCCGCGCGACTCTGTGTGACGATTGATGGAACTACTTCAATAAAAGTACGTCACTTTTCTACTAGTAGTTAACAGTCGATGACGACAAATGGCGGAAACGTCAAAATATTAAATACGATCGAATGTTGGCGAATGTTTTGGCATAAAGCAAACTCTCTTTATTAATGAGGATATTTCTGATGGAGTAGACCTAAGCTTAGGAGCTAGGCCGACAATATGTATTGTTCAAGATTTCGATTTGAGTGCCTAGGGCGTACTTACGTCTGAAAACTGTATTGTGGCTTTGGGCCTAGGCTACACTTACGTCCGTTAGGCTTGAACAAGGCATATCTCAAATTATTTCGCACGAAAATGTCGGTGACGCCTGCGCAAACACTTTATAGTACAAAAATAAATCAAAAGTAAATCGTTTTAAAAGACTATGGCCCAGGGCTAATATGATTGAAATTAAATTGAAGTTTGACGTTTCGTCTGTTGTTTGTTGATTTCAGCGTCACTGCACATCGATAATCTACTGACCGTATTAGCGTGCAGTGCTTTTATTAGTTTCACATTGGAGCCGCTCTCAGCGCGCAGGACGTTAGATTCCGTTTTGACTTGGGAGATAGGGGACCTCCCCAAAGGGGAAACTTCTTTATCGACTCTGGTTATACTAACGTTTATGTGTTCACTGTTTTTTAAATGTGCCTCAGCTCCAGGGCCGGTCCTAGGCGTAATCCGGAGAAAAAAGGTCCGATGGAGCGCTAGTGAGCAATCAGCTGTTTAGCAAGATGGCCGAGCCCGCCGGGTAAAAGGGGATAGCTGCCAAAGATAACTTATATAATAACTAGGAAAACGCTTAAGTCCCGCCGCGTTGATGGATGAGCGTAATTTTTTTTGAACGAAAAAAGCGAAAAATTGCGATTTTTTAATAGATCATTTTTCGATTACGCTCAAATTTCACACGAATATATTAATTCATCAAATTAAAGTTCTGTGAAAAAATCATTACAATCGGAAAAAGCATGTAGGTTTTTATTCGTCGAAGAAATGTTAAAAATTGAAAAAAAATCGTAAAATTGCGATTATCATGAGAAATGATTTTTCGATTGCGCTAAAATTTCTTACGAATATATTAATTCATTAAATTAAGGTTCTGTGAAAAAATCATTACAATGGGATAAAACATGTAGGTGTTATAAGTCGAAGAATGTTTTAAAAATTTGAAAAATCGTAAAATTGCGATTTTCATAAGAAATAATTTTTTGATTGCGCTCAAATTTCACACGGATATATTAATTCATAAAATTAAGGTTCTGTGAAAAAATCATTACAATCGGATAAATCATGTAGATGTTATAAGTCGAAGAATTTTTTTAAAAATCGAAAAAAATCGTAAAATTGAGATTTTCCTGAGAAATAATTTTTCGATCGATTTTTCCCCTCGTGCAGTTCTTCGTTCAGAGATTTCATAGACCTCCATAAAATTTCATCGCAATTGGAGCATTGGTCTAGCCGGAATCGTGTTCACAGACACACAAAAATACAAAAAAAACAACAAAAAAAACATTCCGGATTTTTTTCTCCAGTGTAGTGAAATGGAATCTTCGCTTCGCTCGCTACGCTCATCCAAATACGTATCGCTCCCGTCCACACGCTTGGCTTGGCTAACATTGCATGCAATTGCATGGACCCAAGGCAAGCTTGAAACCTACTTTTCTGTTGAAAAACGTCCGTACGTTCTTCCACGTACTGCATTTCAAATTACTAGCGCCTATGATTTGTTTGCCCTAAAACAAAGAGCATCAATTACTAATCCCGAGTACCTATAAAATAACCTTGTAGTATAATATGCTAAAGCAAGCGCGCGGACTAGTAGGGCCTAATTCAGAGGCGTAGCAGGATTTTGATTCGGGGGGGATAAACTTAAATATTGATATAATGGGGGGTCTGGTGGGATGCCCCCCAGCAAGTGCGGTCTGGGGCGCATAGCCCCAAAAAATTTTTGATTCTAACATTGTAAATTGTGCCATTTTACTAGTTTTTAGCATGCTTTCGTCGATTTATAAAATTGTTAAAATCCACATATTGTCAGTTAAAAAAAACTTTTCACTTCAAAATTTTCTGAACTACACAAGCAAAAACAAACAGCTTACTCATATAAGGTCCTGAATTGACATGAATTTAGATAAAGCCTATGCCTTACTAAAGGAAAATGTGAAACTTAGCGAAACAAAAATGAGAGAGAACACCACGGTGGGGTGTGGGGGTGGGGACTGTTTTCCTAGCCCGTCGGGATGTTTTTACGTAACTTTTGAGTACGGTTTTTTGTTAGTTTAGTTTAGAGAAAGTGGTTATCGGGATGAATTAACTTGTGGTGGTGGGTGGGGAATCGTTCTAGATACTAGGCCTATACGTTTAAATAAATTATAACGATCTTTAATAAAACATAATATTTGGTCATTGTTAATGCATTTAGTAGGCCCTACCGTAGGACTACATAGATTATTGGTATATTAACTACAATACTTCTTACTTAACTTATTAACTTTGTCTGCAACGGAAACATCAACCGAGTCATGGTGCACTTTTAGTTTTTTTTTTACAGAAAAAGTCGCTTATTTTACTATTTTTTACTTTACTCATAGGTAGTTAAAAATCGAAACACATATCACACATTAACACACTGTTCCACAAGAGTAACTATGGCGGCGAACACAAAAAACACACTTACCCTATATCACTGAGTGACAAACACTTATAAAACAATTATACACTACCAAACTCACAATTAAGAATGTTTCAATTGCAAACTTCAACGACAGCAAAAACGCGTGTGCTCTGCAAGACAGTAGCTGGACAACTGTCTCTCAAAACCTCCCTTGGCAATGGCAAACACTTTCTATTTTCAACCCCCATAGTCATACAATCATAAAACTCCTGCAAATAAATGGCCTGACATCTGTTTTCTTACCTCATAACTAAAGTGCAATATTTGCAGACTAACCTGAACAAATATTAACAAACTAACTTACCGCAGCATACTGTTAAAGTGTACCCTAATGCAAACCTACATTGGCATGTGGGTACACAAAGCCTTCATTAGGCCAATCATCAAGACTCATCCTTTAACTACAGTTTATTAATTGTATTAATAATTTATACCTCGATTTATACCACATAATGCATAGTGCCGTTGAGTATTTTTAGTCCTTCTTCTGATTTCGGGGGGGATCGGACATCCTGATCCCCCCCCTCGCAAACGCCCCTGGCCTAAATTTGAAAAAAATTTTAAAAATTGGCCTCACCACGTTTTTTTTTTTTAAAAACACAAAACGATTTTAAAAAGCGGGGCTATCTCAACCCCCGGTTTTTCCAAAAAGGGTTTAATACCCAAACAAAAAAAAAAGCCGGAAAAACAAAAACCCCCAATTTTTCCCCACCAAAGTCTGCTAAAAACCAAACTAAAAACCCTTTCATTTTTTCAATTTTTTCAAGTTTTTTTTTTGGTCCCCCTTTTTTAAATCAGTTTTTATAACTAAATAGGAAAAGAGGGAAAAATTAAAATAAATAATTAAATAAATAAAAAAAACCCATTTTTTTTCCCAAAAAAAAAATTTTTAAAGGGAAAACCCCCAATTTAATTAAAAACCGCAGCTAAATTATATAGCCTTTATAAACTTTTTTGGGCCATGAAAGGCATCAAATTGACGACTTAAATTTGGTTTTTCCCGCCCTCCTAAAACGTAAAGGAAAAGGCAAACCCAAATGGGGAAATTATTTTGGATAAACCCTCTTTTTCGAAAGGGTGACCCCTTTGTTTAGGGGCCCAAAAATTATAAACGCCTCAACTTTTATTCTATTTTTAAAATTTGGGACAATATTTTAAAAAGGGAAAAAATATTTGGGAAAAATTTTATCATTCTTTGTAATAGGGGATTTTTTCCCGATTTTTTTAAAACAAAAGGCGTTTGTTTGTTAAAAAACAAAAAAAATACGCACCCCTTTACATTGTGAAAATTATCAATGACTAATTTTTTTCCCCAATTTTTTTTTTTGGGACAAAAAACTACTGATCGGGTTTTCCCGAAAAGGGGACCTCTTTAAAAAATATGCTTTCAGGGACTTTTTAAAGGCCGGCTAAACTAACAACTAAAAAAAGAAATAAATTTAATTTTTAAAAGATGAAAGTGCACTGAACAAAAACTTTGCAGCATAGAGTAATATGCATGGTATGTGTTTTTATTTTAAAATCCCGCACCTTGACGGGGCGGGGGGGAGCCGGGGAAAAAAGTGCACCCAGTATACTTTTATGCTTTTAAATTTTCGTTCAGTGCATTTTCATCTGGGAAATTTAGAAATTTTTTTTTGTTAAACAGTTGAGCATTTTTTAAAAAAGGGAAATTCTTGTCGAAATCCGAATTCAGTATTTTTTTGGGTAAAAATTAATTAATGAAAAAAATTTTAAGTCTTTGAAATTTTCATTGTGTGATGCTTTACTTGTTATAACAAGCAAAACGCCCTTTGTAAAATTTAAAATCGAAAAAAAATCGCTATTCCCAAGGGAATGATATGTTTGCAAAAATATTATTCTTTTAAAGTTTTGCCCAAAAATAATGAATAGAAAAAAAAGTTAGACCCTTTGAAAAAAGTGTTTGCGCCGTTTCAGCAGGGCCCCCCAAAATTTCGAAATGAGGGTTTTATACCCAATACTTGGGCAAGGGGACCTAAACATCGTTTAAGCTCCGCCCCCTTTCGAGTCGTCAATTCTCCCCCACCGAAAAAGTTCTAGAGCGGCACCAGTGGATACTCATTTAATTTTCCCTTTCAAGTTTGGAAGCTCGGCTAAATCGTTTAAAACGGGGCCCGTTCACTTTTTTCGGGGGGGGGTTTGGGGATAGCCGGGTTTTAAAATGTTTTTCCAAAAGGTTTTTAGGGCGGCTTGGGAAATAAGCCGGGTTTAGTAGCCCGCTTTTAAAAAACCCTTTTTGTGAAGTGGGGGTTTGGGGAGGCCCGGGTTTTAGATACCCCCCTTTCAAAAGGTTTTCCAAGCGTTGAAGGGCCCGGGTTTTAAAAATCAAGCCGGCTTTAGAAAAGCTCGCTTTTTTAAAAACCTGGTAAACGTGGGGAGCTTGCCCCGGGTTTCAACCAAAACCCCAGGTGTCAAAAAGAATTTGGCTAGAAGAAAACTAGTTTAAATTTTTTTTACAAACCCTTTTTTTTAAAAGCTTTAAGTCCCGCCGCGTTGAGGAAAGAGCGTAATTTTTTTTTAAAAGAAAAAAAAACGTAAAAATTGCGATTTTTTTTTTAAAAGATAATTTTTTGATTTCGTCAAATTTTCACCCCGAATATATTAATTTATTTAAAAATTTTTTAAATTTTTGAAAAAAAACCCTTAAAAAATCGGAAAAAAAGGGATGTAGGTTTTATTCCCTTGAAGAAAAAAGTTTAAAAAATTTTAAAAAAATCGTTAAAAAATTTCCCCATTATCCTTTAGAAATGATTTTTTTATTTCGCCAAATTTTTACACGAATATATTTAATTATAAAAATTTAAGGGTTTTGTGAAAAAATATTACAATGGGATTTTAAAGGGATGGGAGGGGGTTTTTAAAAATAAGTCGAAAAAAGTTTAAAAATTTAAAAAACGTTAAAAATTTCGATTGCAAAGAAATAATTTTTTTCGATGGGGTCAAAATTTCCCCCGAATATATTAATTTATAAAAAAAAGGTTCTGTGAAAAAAAACATTTCAATCGGTAAAGCATGTGATGTTATAAGGTCGAATATTTTTTTAAAAAAACGAAAAAAAAAACGGGAAAAATTGCGATTTTTTTGAGGGAAAAATTTTTGATGGGTTTTTTTCCCCCCTAAATTCTTCGTTTAGAGAAAATTTATAGACCTCCCTAAAAAAATTTTACACAATTGGGGGGTATTGGTTTAGCCGGAAATTTGTGTTCACAGGAAAACACAAAAAAAAAAAAAAAAAAACGGAAATTTTTTTTTTCCCCCGTGTAGGGAAAAGGGGAAACTTTGCTTCGCTCATTTCCCCCCCCCCCAAAAAATAAATTTTTAAAAAAAAAAATTAACCGGGCTGTTTTCCCAAAACTATCAATTTTTTTCAAAAAAATTGGATAGGTCGCCTTGCCCGGGGCCTAGCAGACGTGCAAAACCCAGGCTTAAATAAAAATTCTGGGGCCCGATTTTAAATTTTGTATGTAAAGGGGGTCACAAACCCTTTTTGAGGGTTCTTTAATTTTAATGAAGGGGGCCCAAAACGAAAATAAAAACATGTAGGCCCTAGGGTACTTTTAAACCCCACCCAAAACAAAAACAGGCCCAAAAATCTCGCCGGGGAACGGCTGCAAAGGCATTTAAATGTGCAAAACGAAGGGCGGAAAATGGGTTTTTTTCCATTTTTTAAAAATTGGTTTTGAAAGTGGGAGTTGGAAGAGGGTCGCAAGCGTCTTTTAAAAAGTTTTAAAGAGGATGGATGGGTTGGTTTAAAACTTTAGGAACTTTATATTAATTATAGTAAAAAAAAATTTTTTATTTTTTATAAGGCTAAAGGGTAGAAGCAGAATGAATTCATTTGACCCTTTTAATTTTAATGGTAAACTAATTTCCGAGTATTGAATTTTAAAAAATCTTTGGGTTTTCTTAGATTGTAATTTTTAAAAAATTTAAAAAAAACAAAAATTTTGGGAAAATTTTATGTAAAAAAGTATCATCAGCAATAGGAATTATAAGTAGATGAAGATGTTTGTTAAAAAGGGGAGAATGTAAAAGGTTACTTGTAGATTTTTTTTATTTTACTCTATTATTGATTATTGTTTAGTGGTGTGGTTTGGGCAGTAAGACCGTGTATAAGTATAATGCTATTGTAAACTGTAACTAGGAAAACGTCAAAGTCGTTGTTAGACGAGTGAGTAAGCCATGTGTTGAGTAACCCGGTAACATTACTTTTTTCCCCTACCTTCGGCCTCCCTAGCCTATTATTGACTACGTATATCACGTACGTTCAAAGCGCCATGGTTGAAATCGCCTTGGTTCCAGCCGATTGCAGACTGTGTGTGATATATGCGTTTGAATTTGCCTCGAAGCGCTTCCGTTCAACTCGCTTTTAGAATCGACTTGGAAGGAACCAATTCGCCTTGAGCTTACGTGGACTCTGCACTCTGCAACCGACTTGGAAGAACGCGCTTTGTAGTGGCGTGATATATGGACGGATCCCAAATCGAATTCGGTTGAAGGCGATTTCAACCAAGGCGCTTCGGCATGCGTGATAAACGTAGTCATAGGCTAGAGTGGCGCTTGCACATTAGGGCCTTACAGTTGATGCGCCCTTATACCAACTATAAACTTAAAAAACCTATTATTTATTGGATGAGCGTAGCGAGCGAAGCGAGTGAAGCGAAGACTTCAATTTCACTGACCCCCAAAAAATTTAGCTCTGGTGTTTTTTTTTTTGTTTTTGTTTTTGTTTTTTTTTTGTTTGTTTTTTTGTCTGTTTGTTAACTCTCTACCAGGCAAACGGCATATCCGATCTTGATGAAAATTTGACAGGACCTTCGAAATCTCTGAACTTAGAGGTGTATTGTTTTTGGGTACAATCGAAGAAATATTTCTCATGAATATCGTACTTTTACGATTTTTTTTCGATTTTTAGTGCGATATTTTCGTGCCATTTGGGCCAATTCTGACCAAACGGGTGGAGCTACAACTTTCATATTATACATGGACATTAAGGTTATGGTGATTGAGTACATTTTGAAGAAAAAGTTGAAAAAGTTAGCCAGAATCTATAGAAATAAAGCTTTAATATAAGATTTTTTGTTTTTGTACGATATTTTCGTGCCATTTGGGCCATTTCTGACCAAACGGGTGGGGCTTCAAACGTTCATATTATACATGGACATTAAGGTTATGGTGATGTAGTACCTTTTGAAAGAAAAAGTTGAAAAAATTAGTCAGAATCCATAGAAATAAAGCTTTTAATGTAAGTTTTTTACGGTAAATAATACTAATTGACAAGAAACAAAAGAAACTTGACATCATTCACCTACAATGCGTAGGCAGCAAAACAATGCACTTGCAAAAGTAAAGATATCCCACGCAAACTAAAAACTGTAAAAAGCTCATCCATCAACGCGACGGGACTTTAGCGTTTTCCTAGTACGAATATAATTGGATGAGCGAAGCGAAGACTTCAATTTCACTGACCCCAAAAATTTGGCTGGGGTGTTTTTTTTTTGTTTTTTTTTTTTTTTTTTTGTCTGTTTGTTAACTCTCTCCAGGCAAACGGCATATCCATCTTGAAAAAATTTGGGGGGACCTTCGAATCCTGAACTTAGAGGTGTTTTTTTTGGGTACAATCGAAAAAATATTTTCTCAGAATATCGTATTTTTTAATTTTTTTCGTTTTTTTATGCGAATTTTCGGACTTTTGGGTTTAATTTTTCTGACCAAACGGGGGGGGCTAAAAACGTTCATATTATCATACATTAGGTTTGGGTGTTATACCTTTTGAAAGAAAAAGTTGAAAAGTTAGCCAGAATCCATAGAAAAAAAGCTTAATATAATTTTTTTTATTTTTGTGCGATATTTTCGTGCCATTTGGGCCCAATTCTGACCAAATGGGGGGGGCTACAAGTTCATTTATACATGGACTTAAGGTTAGGTGAGTATCCCTTTTAAAAAAAGAAGTTTAAATAGTTACCAAAATCATAGAAAAATTTTTTAAATATAAGTTTTTTAGGGGAAAATAATACCAATTGACATAAAAAAAAAAATTGACACATTCACTAAAATGGTATTGCGGGGGGCAGCAAAAAAAAAAAAAATTTGCAAAGTAAAGATATCCCTGAAAAACAACATTTTAAAAGCTTCCTCAAAGCGGCGGGACTTTTGCGTTTTCCCAGTTATCAAAAATTAGGCCTACCTAAATATGCAAAGTTCCGGGTACTCAAAACATATCGCTCACTCGTCTAACAACGACTTGGCGTTTCCCTAGTCTAGTTGGCCAAAGGGGTCCCTATAGCCCAAAGTGGGAGACGTGGGTTCAATCCCCTTTCGATAAAATTTTTTAATTTTTGGTTGTATTTTAAAAAAATTATTAAAAATGTTTTGAAAAAGCATAAAACGCGTGTAGTCCATCTCTGTGACAATACTATGAAAAATCATAGCCAGTCGGAATACGTGAAAATATTGCAAGGTTAACTCAATCTACGAGCGGAATTTGGGGGTACCTTGACGTTCAACATTCGATAGACCTTGCATGAGCACGGCATTTCACAGCCAGGTAAAACAAACAAAAAATATGTTTTCTCATTGTAGTTAAATAAATTTCTATACATTGGCAGTCTATTTTCAGTTTATTATTTCTTGTAGATTTAAATCGAAATGGATTGTGCTCATTTTGTTAGCAGTTCGTCAGTTACCTGGTCATGGATGTCTGTTTAAAATTTCAGTTCAATCTATTTGGCCGTTCGGCCGTATGGGATCGGACAGACATACAGACAAAGCTCACGGCCAAGGCCTCACTCGTCTAATAATATGTAACAGTATGATAATAAACTAGGGAAACGCCAAAGTCGTTGTTAGACGAGTGAGAGAGCCACGTGTTGAGTACCCGTGAACATTTATTGGATTTAAGTTAGGTAATTATATTGTGGTGTAAATAATAGTTTTTTTTTTTTAAGTTTTTAAGTTAAAGGACACGTCAACTGTCCAGCCATAATGCGCCACTTTAGACAATGATAGGCTAGGGAGGTCTAAGGTAGGGGGAGAAAAGTAATGTGTGTGTGATGTGTGTGTTGTAATGTGGTGACTCAACACATGGTTCACTCACTCGTCTAACAACGACTTTGGCGTTTTTCCTAGTATAATCTTTATACAAACATTTGTGGTCACAGACCCTTGTTGAACCGATAGGCTTCACCCCAGGCTAAATGGAACGGCCGATGTATGACCCTTAGAACAGGTACTTCCTCCAGCGTCAATGTATGAGAACTTAAAGACGATTCCGTCTGGGTTCGGGGTAGAATTGGCCCAGAGCATTGCTCAGCTAATCGTAAAAGGCGATTCAAGACCAAAGATCCACCTCGCAAACATCAGCTAATAAGAGGGAAGTATACTATACTCCCCAAAAACCAGAGGCGAGCTCTGGCAATCGTCGTCGGGGACAACCTCCCCTTCCCTTGACGACCTCCCCGACGACGGTGAACAATGACACAACGAACGATGACAAAGACAATGACGACCACGACGTGAGAAATCCCCCTTCCTCCCCTTACCCATGGCTGGTTCTGACCAGCATGGGCCACTCCTCCCCATCCCCTAGGCTAGAGTCGTGCATTATGACCTAACGGTTGACGCGTCCTTAATCCAAATAAACCCAAAAAAATAAAATATTTAGGCCTAGGGCGAAACAGAGAAAGTGGTTTTAGTTTTTTGGTTTCAGGGTGCGTCAACCGTTTGTCGTCGTCCTATTATGAAAAGGCTGGTCCCATACGTCCCAATTTAGTTTTAGTTTGGATTAAGGGTGCGACAACCGCTAGGTCAAAAATCACCACTCTTACCTAGAGGATATCGGCCTAGGGAGGAAAATCCCATGCTGGTGCTGGTCAGAAATAGCCATGGGTAAAGGTGAAAGAAAAGGGAGGGTTCTCGCGTCGTGGTCGTCATTGTCTTTGTCATCATCATTGCTTCCAATCTTTTCAAAGATATTAGAGAAAGTTATGCATAATAGACTTGTAAAATACCTGCAAGATAACGAAATATTGACAAATTGTCAAAATGGATTTCTAGCTAACTTGTCACCCTAAAAATCAACTTCCTGTGTTTTAATCTGAATTTGTAAGCATTCAAAGGTTTTCAGATAGTGATTTTGCCGAAATAAGGTTATTTTGAGTTTCAGTGTGTGCGGTGAGCAAATACATTTCATTTAATTTAATATCTTTATAGGAATTTAAACATATTTAGATTTGTGTTACCTTGACGACAAGCTTTAGGCTTAAATACTCATTAAATAATTATATTTATTTAGTAATTTTTGAGTTCGTTGACATTAAAATCCTTCCCTTATTTTGAAGTATCATTGTGAAGCCAAATTTGTATCATAAACCTTCCCTTATTTT
>JAMZAV010013584.1:0-49277 GCA_024449915.1 Sweltsa coloradensis | reverse complement strand
AATTTAAAAAAAAAACATTCCGGACTTTTCTCCAGTCTAGTAAAATGGAATCTTTGCTTCTCTCGCTACGCTCATCCAAAAATATGCCTAGATAAGTAATGACAAATGTTATAAGTAGTATAATAAACGAACTTTTAAAGAAAACGTTATATACTTTAACCGTAAGGCATCGAAATCAAAGTTTTAATATAAGCCCAAAGATGTATTTACATAGGTACCCGTTAGGGCTACACACTCAGGCACCTTATACAGCCATCAGAGTTGGGATGATGTCGAGGTGTTACTCAGCCGTTATGAAACGTGATGTAAACTTGAAAACTATCAACATCTTGGGGATTTAGGTACCTGACAACACATGCCAAATTTGGTTGAGGTACACGGACATTCCTTCTGGATGAAATTATGCGTTGAAACAATGTTAGTTACAAGGAAGCTTCGCAAACGCTTTTTTAGCGCGTTGTTGGACGAGCGAAATTTTTAAAAAAAGAAAAAAAGCGTAAAATTGATATTTTCATGAGAAATAATTTTTTGATAACATTTTAATTTCCCACGAGTATATAATTCATAAAATTAAGGTTCTGTAAAAAAATCATTACAATCGGATAAAGCATGTAGGTGCTATAAGCCAAAGAATGTTTAAACAAAATCGAAAAAATTGTAAAATTGTGATTTTCATGAACAAATATTTTTCGATTGCGCTCAAATTTCACACGAATATATTAATTTATAAAATTAGGTTGTGTGAAAAAATCATTACATTCGAATAAAGCATGTAGTTGTTATATGTAGAGTATTTTTTTTTTAAATCGAAAAAATCATAAAATTGCGATTTTCATGAAAAATAATTTTTCGTTTGCGCTGAAAAAGGTGGCAGTTCTTGGTTCAGAGATTTCGAAGGCCTCCATAAAATTTCATTGCAATTGGAGTTTCGGTTTAGCCGGAATCGTGCTAGCAGACACAATAACACAAACAGAAAAAAAACATTCCGGATTTTTTTCTCCAGTGTAGTGAAATGGAATCTTCGCTTCGTTTTCTACGCTCATCCAAAAAAGTATAGTTCAACCAAATTCTTTTGCCAAGCTTTTCAAGGATATAGTTATACCTGGCAGTGTCGTTCATGAATTAAGAATGCGCAAATGTAGAAGGATAAATGAGCTTGGCCCTTCTTTTGGATTTTATTACTTTTGGGTGTGTAAGGTTTGACATTTTGTTTTAAAGTTTTATGAATGCGTGGGTATTAACTTAACAATACCCGTATACATAAAAAGAAGTGTAGTAAACAATCGGCATTTTCACTTTACTGTATTATTGCCAGGAGACAGTAAAAAAACTAAGACTTCTTAGACAAAGTCACTATTTTTTAACAATGCAGTGGAACTTAATAGAAAGTATGAGCCCTGAGGTGACCATCTGATTTTTTTTCTAATTTGTGTTTTGTGAAATAGAGGAAATTTTCCAATTATTCAATGTGCTATGTGCTCAACAAACCTGTGTTCCTGTTGTCGTTGTAACATAATTCTTCCTGTTTGACCCACATAGCATCTGTCACAATTCCAACTTGGAATTTCATATACGCCATTACCTTCTAGGTGGATATGATCCTTACTAGGACGCTTCGCCAACGCTTTTTCTAGTCGCGTTGATGGATGAGCTTTTTTGATGAAAAAAATCGTAAAAGTACGATTTCTATGAGAAATATTTCTAAAAGTGTCTCTAAAATCATAACATATATAACTTCAGTGATTTAAACGTTGCCATATAGTTTCATCAAGATCGGAGTAGCCGTTTGCCAAATAAACCGAAAATATCTCTCTAAAAAACGAAAAAATCGTAAAAGTACGATATTCATGAGAAATATTTCTTTGATTGTACCCAAAAACGTGGCAGGTCTAAGTTTAGATATTTTAAAGGTCCCATCCAATTTTCAGTAAGATCGCATATGCCGTTGACATTTGCCCGGCAGAGAGCGAATTAACAGAAAAAAAAAAAAAGAAGAAAAAAAAAACACCCGAGCTAAATTTTTTGGGGGTAAGTGAAATTAAAGTCTTCGCTTCGCTATTCCAATTATCATTTGTGGAGTTTGAATGAGATCGGATGAATGGGGGGTACAACAAATCCCACAGATCATTGTCTAAAAACTTTGTTAAAAAGCCAGCACTAATTATAAAAAACGGCACTAATTAGCACTAATTCAGCACTAAATATTTGTAGAGTTTGAATGAGATCGGATGAATGGGGGGTGCCAACTTCACGGACCACAATTCGCAACTTTTCCGCGGTATTACGACTTAAAAAAAAAAAAAATGTTGTTTTTCGGCCCACCCTATTCAACAGTTCATTGTCGTCGTCGTCTAGGAGGTCGTCAAGGGAAGGGGAAGTGTCCCCGACGACGATTGCGAGAGCTCGCCTCAAGTTTCGAGGAGTAATATACTCCCCGCTTACTAGCTGATGTTTACGAAGAAACTCTTGAATCGTCTTGTAGGCCTACGATTAGCAGGGCCATGCTCTGGGAAAAATTATTCTACTCCGGGCTCAGGCCTGGTTTATCAAAAGACCTAGGATGGCTAGCCGCAGACATAGGTCAACATAAATCCTGAGACTATATAACCTTCATTCAAGTTCTGATTCTGGCTCTCACCATTAGGCCTACCTAGACCAAGACAGAGATGGAACTAGTTTTAAGTTTATTGTATGAAGGACGTGTCAACCACTAGGTCAAAATTTAGCATTATAACCTTGGGGATATAGGGTGGTAAGTTTCATGCTGGTCAGAACCAGCCACGGGTAAGGGGAGGGTAGGTCTTTTTCATCGTTCATGAAGAAACAAATCATTCATTATGGACCTGGTATATTAATAGTCTTGGTCTATTTGGTCCAAGGGACCAAGAGTGAGTCAATCATTTGGTCATATTGCTCCACGGTAGCCTAGGGGATATGGGGAAGCCACTAGCGTCCTGGACAGAACCAGCCATGGGTAGGTTAAGAAAGGGGTACAATAGAGTTCAAACTGATACAAGGCCTATGCTGGCTAGACCCAGCCATAGATGACTCGAGAGACAAGTCACCCTAGTGCAGAAACTGCCAGCCTTCCTTGTAGCCTAGCTGTTTAGCTAGGACCCTACCTATCATGCTGTCGAGGCCAGGCCTGCAGTATACAACAAAATCAAATCCATCATAGACAAATCAACACTATTTACCTCAGCTCTTCAACAAATCGTCTTCTTTAAGCAACTCCTAATATTTGTGACGATATTCAATATTACCTAAGTCAATTGTGCAAACACGTCTGACATTGCTCTGTGTGGCGTTCATACCTTCGTTTGTTTGGGATTTCAACAATGTGTGAAGTGAAATAACCCCACGCGTCTGCGTCGTAGCACTACTTTCATTGCGCTCCGTAAAGAAATAGTTCCTAGCATTTATTTTCATTATGTTTTATTTATATGCAATTGCATGCTTTGAGAGATGTTATATTAGTGCAATATTTGTTTCTATGACATTCTTTAGTAAAAAGATGCTCTTTGTCATGTCATTTAGTTTAGCAATCATCATGTAAACAATGCACTATTTACAAGTGAAGCTGCATCTAAGCGGCAGCGATAGAACGTAAGCTGCGCAGATACGTAGCGTTGGGTAAAGATCTCATTATCAACATGACCAATGGTTGTAAATTATACCTTATTTATTCCAATTATAAGTTTGTGATAAAAATTTATATGGTTTGTATTAAATTTATATGATAATTTTGAAACTGAAAAAAATTCCTCGCAATATTTTGCAAAACCGCAACATTTGGTTCGCATGAAGCCTACAGAGAATGAAATAATCAATCGCAGATCTTTATAATAGAAGACCCTCAATTAAGTTGGTTGAGATAACCTAGGACACGTTGCAAAATCAGCTATTTTCTTATCATTGGAATGAGAAAATAAACTTCCCAACCCACAAGCAAATTTCTGAAATGTGAGATATATGATGGGTACGTCTCATTTCCTCCTAAACCAAAACATATTTTTTTAATTCATATTTTTAAAACTTAGCATTGGTTTGTAAGGTAAGATAAGATTATTTACAATAGAACATATTTTGATGGTTAAAACCTCCCAGCAAACACATAAGTTACGGTAGAGTGATGGCTGCGTGCTGGCACTTCTGGCCACTGTGGCCACTGGCTGGCCAGCAGTGAGAAGGTGTCAGCCTGTCACTGGCATACCGTCTGAAGACTGGCCAGAACAAAAACAACCCCAGCCCGGTGTTGGTTGGCCGCTGTCGTGTTTATGTCATTTTGCCGCCACAGGCATGAAGATGGCTGGCCATCACTTTGCCGGCTGCCGGTTGGCCAGCAGCGGATAAGTCATGGACCATCACTCATAACCCTACGCATGGCTGGCCACAACATCCTAGTAACCTGTCCAGTGATGGTTGGCCGCTGCTGTGTCACTGTTGTTTTGCCGCCACAGGCGTGAAGATGGCTGGCCATCACTTTGCCGGCTGCCGGTTGGCCAGCAGTGTAAATGTGTTGGCTCATCACTAGAAAACAGTCTTCCGGCTTAACATATTTTAACAATCACCCATCCAGTGAAAGTCGATTTGCTATTGTATGTATAGGTGATTATTCCCTCAACACAGCAAGCTTCTTCCGTGGCCCAACGGTTAGAGGCTAGGCTTACAGATGGAGAGTCGCCCTGCTGGACCGAGATCGAGACACCTAACTTGAAACTTTATAATTACTTGCAAATAATACATGTTGTGTATCACCCTACAGATATTCGACTGGTGTCAGAAATTAAGACGAAATACCTTTGTGAGACCGATATTATAACAATTATACTTATTATTTTAATTTTTTTGTTTACATATTTAGATACCAGATCGCGCTGGTTCCAATGATTTCCAAGCAAACACGAATTGATGGGCCATAAGTGGCCCGCAAGCGGCTGGCCAGTTCAGTTCTGGCCAGCCGCTTGCGGGCCGGCATCTTTGGCCATTTGCCGGTTAAGGGCCGGAAGTGAGCCACAAGTGACGGCCGGCTGATGGCCGGTGGGACAAAATCAGAGCGAGCCGTAACTGGCCAAAGATGCCGGCCCGCAAGCGGCTGGCCAGTTCAGTTCTGGCCAGCCGCTTGCGGGCCACTTAGGGCCCATCAATTCGTGTTTGCTGGGTTAATTTTATTATGTGCTGACGTGAAAAATAATGTTTTCCAAAATATTTCTGATACCGTCTTTCTATTGCCACATGAGTGTTCAATGTTTGCCACATTGTTGTAAATTGTTAGTTAAAAGGTCACACTTTACAAGACAAGACCATAGTTTGCTCGACGATGGTGTCGGCGCCTACAGTCGGTCAGCTTGAAATGTATTGTCCGCACTGAAAATCTGATAATTAATTTGACTTAGTGGGTGAACTCTTAAATTAGGATTTTATATACTTTTATTTTAGAGGTGTTATTATTACAGCCTGTAGTGTAAGAGTATGAATGTATGAGTATGGTGTCAAGTAACTGTTTACTTACGTTTAGGAGCGCACAAAAATCGTGTTTCGTAATAATAACAATGTTAACAATGTAGTTTTCACACGCGTTACTCAGCGAAACTATAATTTGTTACATCCTCGGATCAATGCACGCCCCTGAAAATCCTTACTGACGATTTCCAAGAGGATTTTCTTACATTAATATGGGAAAGCTCAGACCTAGTCCCTAAAATAGATCCTGGATTTGTTATTCACTCACTATAAGAATATGTTGTAGAAGGAGCAATCAATTTGTCCACGGGCAGATTTTATTTCACAACACCAATCATCTAGGTGCCCATAGGGCACCGCTGACAAGTACCGGTGTGCTAGTACCCGCACTAAAAAAAATGTCCAACATTTGCAAACAAATACAAACCAAATGGAGTAAACCAATCCAAACCATTTAGTAAACATTTAGTAAACATTTGCCTACATTTGTTTCATAGAACGCACTTGGGGTAAGCAAATTTTACTTGAGCATCAACCCCACAAACATCCATAAACCATTCCAAACCAATTGGTTACTTTAAGAAACTTTTTTCTACCAAATCAAACATTCACAAACCAGATTAGCCAACCATTTGTCACCAAAAGCAAACATTGTGGAAACATTTACAAACATTTCTGAACAAAAGAAAACCATTTCTTAAACAAAATCAAACATTTGAAAAAAAACCAAACCATTATGCACCAAAAAAATATTGCGACTAGCGCTACCTGGTAGCTAAATATGTAAACGAAAAACTAAAATAATAATTACTTTAATTGATATTACGGTTAATTACAGGTATTTCTTCTTTATTTCTGACACCAGTCGATTGCCTGTAGGTGGATATACAACATGTATTAATTGCAAGTAATTATAAAGTTTCAAATTTGGTGTCTCGAACTCGATCCAGCAGGGCGACTCTCCATCTGTAAGCCAAGCCTCTAACCGTTGCGCCACGAACGAAGCTTGAGAGTAGAGGGAATAACCACCTATACAAACACCAACCAACACCAACCAACCAACAGAAAATCGACTTGACTAAATTGTAGTTATGTGCACTGGCTCTGTGGGGTATCTGTATCGCGTTTCAACTACTTTGGATGTGTTTGAATAGTGTTCATTGTATTAGTAATGGTGTTTATAGTTTATTTTAATGTGAATGCATTAAATAATGCTACTCCCTGGCAGTTCTGTTTTTAAGTGCATGTTCGAAATTTTGATCTTGCTGTTGATATAGACCGAGGCGAGTGCATCTGCACTAATAAAGTATGTGCTTTCCGATGCGATACTGGATGATACGTACATAAGATAACGCCAACGGTACTAATTCTATTAATATACGCAACCAAACTGAAATGACTTCATTAGAGATCTTCTCATCTTTTTTTCTTAGTTAGTAAAAAGTAAAACTACAGTTGCCATTTTCAATTAAACTCAATTACAACTAAGGGGCGCCGACTCCGTGGGTGCTCAGGGGCTGAAGCACCCCTCGGATTGCTTGGCAATAAAAAAATTTAACAAATAAGCACTGATATCACATTGCTTTTCATTGAACAAGCAAAAAATAAACTGCATTTATTCATGAATTCATAATTATGAATGACCATATTTATATTATAATATGGGAGGTAAATAATATATTTTTATTTAAGTCAATAAGATCTTGTTTTAAATGGTTGGTACACTTGCAGGAGAGACTTTAACCCACAATATCACATGCGGCGCAATATTACCTAACTCTAACCGGTTGAAGCGCCCTATTTTTTCACGTAGTCGTCGTCTTTGAAGGCGGTCACCCTTGCCGCTTGCGGAGAACTATGCACCCAACAAGTTCTGACTTTAAAAAAAAAAGCTTTCAATGTTATACTTCACTACCAAAGATAAAAAAAATAAAAAATTCTTGTTTTGTATTTGATTTTTTTTTGATTTTGTAAATTTGATTTTGTAGAAGCATTACAGTGATAACCTCAAACTTGCAATCTAATGTTGTATTTATTTATTTAATGTTTTATTAAGTAATGATGACAGGTTGTTGTTTGTTCAATTTGGTTTGCAAAGGTAGGCACTAAACAGTGAAGATTTAATTTTTAATATTCACCAATTACTACCAACACAAACCAATGCAAACCTATTCGAAATCGAATGTTGGTTTGCTTTGGTATATTTTGGTTATGTTTGGTGATGTGAATATACACGTAACAATTACTTACCAAAACAAACCAACGCAAACCAACACTGTACTGAAACTTTGGTTTGAGTTGGTAAACAGTGGTAACTAAAATAGTTCTTTTGGTTTGCTTTGGTAAGATAATGTGACTAAAAGGTTATGTCCATGTCTTCCAATTTTAGTGATGTGATTTCGTTGGTGATGTTCGGTTTGCAATGGTTTACTCTTGGTGATGTAAAATAGGCCTTAGTTTACACGATATGACTACTTTGTGACTAGAATGTTTAAAATATTTTTAGTACGGGTAGGCCGACAGTTGCGGGTATATATCAAGTGATAACAGCTACTAGAAATTTAAACTACATTTATTAAAATTGTGCCTGGACCTATAGGTCTTCAAGTGAAGGGGGAGGTGATTCCGACGACGACCGCCAGTATATTTGGATTAGGGCTAAGGACGCGTGAAACGTTATGTCTTATAATGCACTTCTCTAGTCTAGGGGATATGGGGAGGAAAGGCCATACTGGTCGGAAACCAGCCACCGGTAAGGGGAATATAAGGGGGGTTTCTCACGTCGCGGTCGTCATCGTCTTTGTCATCGTTCGTTGTGTCATTGTCATCGTCGTCGGGGAGGTCTTCAATGGAAAGGGAAGGTGTCCCCGACGACGATTGCCAGAGCTCGCCTCTAGTTTCGTGGAGTAAGCTAGATTCTTCATGTAGATGAAGTTAGCGAGATGAGATTTATCACTTGAATCGCCTAAAGGTTTAGAAGAGCCATGCTCTGGGCCCATCCTACCCCTGGCCCAGAACTTGCAAGTCTGACCCGGCACCTCCACCAAATGAGAGGATTTTAAACCAAAGACAATAAATAATCAATAGACGGCGACGAGAGAAACAACAGCGCTTCAGCCGGTGGGGTCATATTGCGCAGCCTGTGATATTAAAATATAATGAAATGACTTTATGTGTTTAATGATTATATTCTTTTCTATATTTGTAATAACAAACAATTGATTGTAATTTTTGTAATAGCATAAGAAAAATTATTAGTTTTATTGGAAATAAAGAAAGAAAGAAGTCTACGTAAGAAGCTATTTGGTTTAAGAGCGCATCAACCGTTAGGTCATACTGCGCCTCCTGTGCATGATATTGTAGTTTATTGGTTAGTTAATGCAGGGAGGAACGTAAGGAGTGACACGGGTGACGCGGGGTGGACAGGCCTGTACTGGTCAGAACCAGCCACACGCAAGGGAAGGTCGTGGTGAAGGTGGCCGGGGTCGGGGCTGGGGAGTCTGTGGCTGTGACGACATCAGGCCGGGCGCAGGCTAAGTACAGGGGGCCGAGGAGGGTTTTGTTTGTTTATTTGGATTAAAGACGCGTCAACCTTTAGGTCATAATGCACCACTCTAGCCTAAGGGGGGGGGGGAGGGAGGGGCCCATGCTGGTCAGAACCAGCCACGGGTAGGGGGAGAAAGTAAGAAGGGGAGTCTCAGGTCTTGGTCATCATCGTCCTTGTCGTCGTTTTCGTCAGGGAGGTCGATAAGAAATGGGGGCAAGGTTCTCGAAGACGATTGTCAGAACACGGCTCTAATTTCGGGGGAGTATTCTCCCTTTCTTACTAACCAATTTTTGCGAGATGTACTTTTTCTCTTGAATCGCCTTGTACGACTAGCAGTGCCATGCTCAGGGCCTATTCTACCCCGGGCCCAGGCGGGGGTCAAAAAGATTTGAAAACTATTTCAAACCTTCATTTATTTGCAGTTATAGTGTTGTGTGTCGACAAGAATAGGGAAGTCTCATGAGAAACCGATTTTGACAAACTTGTATATTGAACAGAAATACATGTATTAGAATTTAATTCATTGTTGTAAATTCTATTTTTTTGTTTATTTGGATTAAGGACGCGTCATCCGTTAGGTCATAATGCACCACTCTAGCCTAAGGGGGGTGGGGGGGAGCCCATGCTGGTCAGATACCAGCCACGGGCAAGGGGAGGACGGGGGGTTTCTCACGTCGCGGTCGTCATCGTCTTTGTCATCGTTCGTTGTGTCATTGTCATCGTCGCCGGGGGGTCGTCAAGGGAAGGGGGCAAAGTCCCCGACGACGATTGCCAGAGCTCGCCTCTAGTTTGGGGGTGTAAGATACTCCGCTCTTACTATAGCTGATGTTTGCGAGGTGGACTTTTTCTCTTGAATCGCCTTTTACGATTAGCAGAGCCATGCTCTGGGCCAATTCTACCCCGGGCCCAATGAACAAAGTTAACGTTGTGTCTTGCATCGCTTGGAATTAATTCAACGCATGCTAAATAAAACTTATTTATTTATTCTACCCACTCTGTCACAGAAGACCAAGCCAACCCTGCAGGCGCCGTCTCCATCGACGAGCGAACAATGACCAACTAGAGACCGGCATTTTTAAGTAGGAAACACCGATCAATCAAGCTGGACACGATCCCAACCGCGGATAGCACTAGCATCAACAAGGCTGATTCTGAACAACATGAGAGTGTATTATGTGCCTCGTTGCTAGGACGGCTCCACAGTCACCGTTCTGCAGATTCTTCTGACAATAGCAGGAATTGAGCCGTGGACCTGCTGCTGTGGAAGCAGCACACTATGCACAAAAGCGGTACCGGAAATGAAACTTGCTTGAGAAACTAGGGCGCTTCAACCAGTTGCGCCGCCTGTGATATTGTAAGATAATAAAATTAGTTTATGGTGTGTTTCATGATACTATTGTTTTCAATGTTCAAACAAGATAAGGTAGTGAAATTCAAGATTTGTACGATCATCCAGCCTCAAAAACACATTAGTTAATTGTTGCCATTGTCAAAACAGGATTCCATTATGAAACGCATTGTGAAAGCCTATAGTTAACAATAATACAAGAAGCACTATATTTTGACAATGAATTTGTTTTTTTGTTTATATGGATTTAAGACCAATGTATCCTAAGGGGTGTAAAGAGGAAAGGCACATACTGGTCAGAACCAGCCACTGTTAGGGGAGGAAAAGGGTCGTTCTCACGTCGCGGTCGTCATCGTCTTTGTCAGCGTTCGTTGTGTCATTGTCATCGTCGTCGGGGAGGTTGTCAAAGAGAGAGGGAGGAGTCCCCGATGACGATTACCAGAGCTCGCCTCTAGTTTTGGGGCCTAATATTCTAACATTAGATGGACTTTTTCAATTGAATTGCCTTTTACGATAAGCAGAGCCATGCTCGAGGTCAATTCTACCCCGGGTTCAGACGGGGTAAGAAAAGTCCCATGCCGGTCAGAAGTAGCCACGGGTAGGGGAGGAAAGAGGAATTCTCACGTCGTGGTCGTCATAAATAAAAATAAATTCGTGTTTAGAGTCAATCCACTCAGTCACATGACTGATTTTTTGTGGGGGACAATAAAGTTAAAGCAGATCAAGCCAACCATGTAGGCGGCGTCACCATCTACGAGCGAACAATGACCAACTAGAGACCGGCATATTACACTAGGAACCCCAAACAATCAAGCTGGACGCGATTGCATTCGCCATCGCGTCAGAATCAACAAGGCTTATTCGAAACACCCTTATAATGTATTATGTACCTCGTTGCTAGGACGGCTCCAAAGTCACCATTTACAAATTTCTAAGCCAAGAACTGATGGGCTTCAGTCCACAACAGAAGTAAAAAACTTTTGTTTCGAGCAGGAATCGAACGCTGGACCTTCATCATTGGAAACATAGCCTCTAACCACAAGGCCAATGAGCCAATGAGCCAACGAGTCATCGTCTCTGTCTTCATGCGTGTTGTAGTAGTTTACGACGACTGCCAGAGCTCGCCTCTAGTTTCAGGGAGTAGGCTATATTATATACTTTCTTACTTACCAGCTGATGCTGATGCTAAATTCTACCCGGGCCCAGACAGGGCAACTCTCTATCTAGAGTTCGCTTTAATACACATTATTATAATTACTGTTTGGTGTTGGTGTATTTCTAGGACTGTGCGGGTGGAGGTTGTGACAGTCGGGCCGGGTTCGGGTACTAAACAGCTTCGGGTTCTCGGGTCGGGTCAGCTCGGGTAGGTAAAACACGACCGTTATAACACTGTGTGTTTAAGTGGGGAATGAGTTTTAAAACATGTTCATAGAGACAACATAGAGACTAACAGCCCAGACACTGCACGAGGTAGCGTACGAAGGTGCAATTACCCCCCCCCCCTTTATAATCATTTATAAACAGACAAGCTAGTGATAACAGACTTTTTTGGTTATTGGATGAGCGAAGCGAAGACTTCAATTTCTCCGACCCCCCAAAAAATTTAGCTAGGGTGTTTGTTTTTTTTTGCGTCTGTTTGTTTGCTCTCTACCGGACAAACGGCGTATCCGATCTTGATGAAAATTGAAGGGGACCTTCGAAATCTCTAAACTTAGACTTGCTACGTTTCTGGGTACAATCGAAGAAATATTTCTCATGAATATCGTACTTTTATGATTTTTTTCGATTTTTAGTGCGATATTTTCGTGACATTTGGACCGATTCTGACCAAACGGGTGGGGCTACAACGTTCATATTAAACATGGGCATTAAGGTTATGGTGATGTACCTTTTGAAAGAAAAATTTGAAAAAGTTAGCCAGAATCCATAGAAATCAAGCTTTTAATATAAGTTTTTTATGGTAAATAATGCCAATTGACAGGTAACAATAGAAACTTGACAACAATCACCTACAATTGCGTAGACAGCAAAACAAAGCACTTTTAAAAGTCAAGATTTCCCACGCAAACTAAAAACTTTTTATAAGCTCATCCATCAACGCGGCGGGGCTTTAGCGTTTTCTTAGTTTATTTATTTAACGTAACTTATATCCGATTAAGTTAAAAAAACTGATTTACACAGGAGGACAACTAAATAAATGTTAAAACATACATCCAGTCAAGAAGAACACAACACGAGGACGTGAGAAACTAGGGCGCTTCAACCGCTTAGGTCATTTGCGCCACTAGTGATATTGTTAATTATTGATTTGAGTTTCTTGGGTATTTATTTATTGTTTATTCTTGTTTGTTAAATTTAAAACAAAAAAGAAACGGCGTCGACGCTCGCCAATATCTTGCTAAAAACACTAAAAATCTGGGAAATCTCTGCCCAAAAAAATCTTAAAATCAAGATTTAATGATCATAAAGTTGTAATAAATAATACATAAAATAATTATAGAGATGAAAGTGATGATAACCGACAAACTATTTATGTGGAATGAACAATGAAGTATAATGTGATGTGAATTTGATTGGTTGAACAAATGAAGTTGAAACAAAAAAAGTTGAACAAAGGTCTTTGTCATCGTTCATGAAGTAACAAATCATTCATTAGGCCTGATATATAAATAGTCTTGGTCTATTTGCCCAAGAGTGCTCAATATTTGGTCGTATCTAATGATCCACCCCCGCCCGGAATGGGGGGGAGGCCACTAGCGTCCGGAAGAACCAGCTAAGGGTGGGTTAAAAAAGGGGTAAAAATAGATTTCAAACTGATACAAGGCCTATGCTGGCTAGCCCCAGCCATAGAGATCGAGAGACAAGTCCCCCTAGTGCAAAAAACCCCACCCTTCCTTGTAGCCTAGCTGTTTAGTAGGCGCCTACCAATCATTCTTTTGGGGCCAGGCCGCGTATACAACAAAAACAATCAATCATAGACAAATCAACACTATTTTCCTCGGGTCTTCAATAAATCGTCTTCATCAAAGCAACTCCTAATTTTTGTGACGATGTTAATATTATCTTACCCAAATTTTGTGAAAACACGGTGACATTGCTCGTGTGGCGTTTATACCTTCGTTTGTTTGGGATTTTTGGGATGTTTTGACCCACGGCCAAGTGGCCGCAGAGTGTCTTTTTCGTGCCGACCGCTCTCAATTTTCTTGTATTTTTAGCTGTAAATCAACTTGTAATTTTTTTCCGGGCATCTTTGCTGATTGGAAAAACACCATGGAAAATCCTTTGTAAAAAAAGTGCGAAAAAAAATTTTAAGTGGTTGGTGGGAAAATGAAAATTTTCCAACACACGCGTGCGGGTCGAGAATCTGGGCCCAGGCGGTGTTTCTCGTTCGGTTTTCGTCAGGCGGGTAGGGGTCGGGAGCCGACCATCTGCAGGCTACTGGCCCCGGGCTGCTTATGAGCCCCAGCGGCGACATTGAACTAAACCCGGGGCCCCTACTTTGACAGCTTCAATGTGTCATCTGCGAAAGTACCGGACGGAAAAAAAACCAGTTTATATTTGAATATTGTAAAAATCAGGCGCATCGGACGTGTGCAAACCAATCAGGCGGAATACGGGGAAAAATAAAAAAAGGAAAGGCAAATGGATGTGTTGGTCTGCTCCCTGCCAATTTGTCGGTCCTACTTCCCCCCGAGCTCGATTCAAGCCCAATGACACATCTCGCGGCCACTTGACCAAACACCCAAAACAACCCTACAAACCTGACCTGTCTCTTTTCAATGCCAAAAAGTTTTGTAAATCCCAAGAAGCGGCCCACAGTCAGGCGTGGCTCAAAGCTATAAACCCCTGCTTATTTTTCGTGCGAGACGTGGCTGATTTCCCGGTCAGCGGGGGAAAAATACGCCGGACTCCCGGGTTTTCAGGAAAGACCGACGTCAGAGAAGAACCGTCAAAGGGGGGGGGGTGGGGGTTTGATAGCGTCAAACCCGAGCTGCAACCGCACGCGTGACGTCATCGAAACGAATCGGAAGTTGTTTGGGGGGGAGATTAAGTGCAACAAGAGAAGATTCTTCTGGGTTCAGCCTAAGAGCGCCGACGGCTAACCCCGAACTGTAAATAATGATTTAATATTCCCATTGAAATGGCACAGGAAATTGAGCACAAATACAGTCAATTGTTTATGTGGAGATTTTAATTTGGGGAATCGACTGGACCCCGAAAATACGCGACCCTAGAAACCCTTAGGAAATGCCCCCCCCCCCTGTCTGCTTTCCTAGACGTGTACCGAACAAAGGGGAACCCGAAGCCCCCCGGATCACAAACATTGTGTTCAAAATAGACCCGTTCTAACAAAAACCCCTTGAAATAGAAGACGTGGAATGGTGCCTGGAATTAGCACCCCCTGGCAATAGGGTTTGGGATAAGATGTCAGCCCCCTAGGCCAAAGAACGTTAATGGCGTACGCTTAAAATACTCCAAAGCTAACGGGGACAAAACTGAAAACTCTTTTTACCAACAAACGCCACGCGGCCCAGGGGACTAAAAAACATCAATGAGAGTGAATCTGTGTGGGCCAATAAAAAAAATTTTTTTGGGGTGCGTGGATAAAAGCAGTGCCCGAGTTAAAGTCAGTACAAAAAAAAAACACCGTGGATAATAAAGAAAAATTTAAAAAAAATACGTAAAAGGCGTCAGCAAAAAAGGGAAGAGAAAAAAAACGACGAACGTGGATAAATATAAGGCATTGCGTAACAACAAAAATTGCAGCAAGAGTGCCAGACCGTCATGTGGAAAAACTAGGGGACGGAAATGGGAAACAACTGGGAGTTTTATACACAGCAAACAGGGAAATTTCCGCACCTCCCCATCGTCATTGACGGGCTACTGAAGCGATTCACAGTGTAAGCAAGGTTTTTTCCCGTAAGTTTAAAGAAAGTTTTACGACTCCTATTAATGAAGAGTTGACCACCCCTCCTATTTCCCCAAATTTAGCCTCCCTCTATCCTTTAAACATTGTAAATTTCCCCCTTTTCCCAAGTATCAGAATAAAAAAAAAAAATCGTGCAGATGGTGCAGTAGGCCCCGACAACATTCCTGTAAAACCCTTTCATAAATGCGCGCTGAAATAGCCCCCTCCTTGGCCTGTGTTTACTGTATTATGCAAAAGGAAGGCTCCCGGATGACGGGAAGCGTGCAAATGTGGTACCGATTTAAAGAGCGGAAAAACGGAACGCAAAAAAAAATACCGCCCCATCTCCCTCACATAGTTGGGGAAAAATCTGGAGAAAAAATAAATTTTCAAATCTGAAGCACCTTCAAAACGTGAAAGCGATTAATAAACAAAAACCCCCCCCCGGTTTTCCCCCCCAAGAAGACGTGCGAAACCCCTGTTAGCGGAGCGATAGACATTTGGGCAGCACACGTTGGACGCCGGGGCCCGGCGCGCGGGTAGACGTCTTTTTTGCTGGATGGGCTAAGGCATTGACCAAGTCCCACACCGTGCCCCGGGCCCAAGCTGATGGGGTAAAAACATATCGGGAAACTCTGCCAGTGGATAAGGTTCCTGATCGGTGCAGTATGTGCTGATTATGAGGAGCAAGACCATGGTGTGGGTTTTGTGTTGGTGTGCCACAAGGCTCCGTCCTTGGGGCCCCTATTTTTCACCATCTTCATGAGGATTTGCCTAAGTGGTCATTCCAATATGAGGCAGTACGCATGACGCACTTTATACAGGGGATAAGACGGAAAAGACGGAGCTAGCGGGCGTTTTGGTAATATTGAAATATGGTGTAAAGTAATGGTATGCAATTAACCCAGGACAAATTATCATATGTCTATCACTAATGCCAAGCGCCTAGAAAACAAGTACTTTTAAAAAAGGGCAAAAAAATTTGGATCTGAAACAGCAAAAAAAATCCTTGGAATATATAAAAAAATTTTAAAAAGGGAATGTACATACAGAAATGTTAGATGAAGGTGCAAAAATGCTGGTTTTTTTTTGAACTTTGTTTTTGGTGCTCCCCCTAGTGTAAAAAGGGGACTGTTTTTTGAGTCTAGTGAATTTGGGTTTTGTTTATGGGTCCCCCTGCGTGGCATCCGATTTAAAAGGCGGAAACCCTTTGCAAAATTAGGGGGCATACAAAAAGGGAACCAAATCATCACGAACAGGAGAGACTGCGGTAGGGGTGAAGGCGGAGCTTTGAAACATTTGTTTTTAGAAAATTTTTTGAAAGAAATCGATGTAATCTTCCTAAAAAAAAATTTTCCCAAAATTTAGAGATGTAGATCGTTGAGAGAGTAAAATTGGGATATAGGTGGGCCCAGATATGGTAGGGAGAAACTCTGGCCCCCTTTCGCCCGCACCGTGCAGACCAAAAGGGGTTCTTCGTCGGCTGTCGCACATAAAAATGCACTCAAACCCAAGCCCAGAGTTTGCAGAGAAATAACTTATTTAAAAAGAAGTAATTTTTCCCTCAAAGAGAGAAGCAGTCTGATGACAGACATACACTCAACAACCCCTCACTCTCCCCACGCACACCCCCAACCCCCAAAACCCCACACTAAGTCAACACACTACACACACACGACACCGAAAACCCACACTAGTCAACAGCACAGACGGCACATAAATTCACAATGTATAGGCTAGTGTAAATCCCATCAATCATCAAATTCATAAATTACAAAAAGCCATCCATCACTGTAGAAATCATTCATAGTTATTTATTTGTATCATTTATTTATAATAGAGTTTTTATAAGTAAAGGGTAGTGAGACAATATTATTTGGGGTATGGGGCATGCCAATTCTCACTACCATCAATTGTTTGATGGATAATGTTTTGGAATGTTATTATGTCATGACAATTGAAAAAAAATAAAAATAATAAAATAAGTGTGAAGGAAAAACCCCCAACGCGTCTGCGTCGTAGCAAACTTTCATTGCGCTGTAAAGAAATTGATTTTTGTATTTTTTTCTTAGCGTTGATTTATGGCAATTAAAAAGTGTTCCCAAATAAAAAATTATTGCCATATTTTTTTTCTAATATATTCTGTAGAAAAAGGATTATTTTTATCAAGTAATTTAGTTTAGCAATCATCGATGTGAACCCCGCACTATTACATGTGAAGCGCATCTTCGCGGCCGTGATTTTTGCGCGGGTTTATTTCATAATTTGCGCAAATGCTCGTGAAGCTGTTTTTAAAAGGGCAGCGATCCCGGGTAAGTGCACAGATGCGTAGCTTTGGGGTTAAATATCTTAAAACAATATGATAAGTTGGGGTTGTTTAATGATTTTTTCATTTTTAAAATCTTTTTGGAAAGAATATGTTTTCTTTTATTTTAGGCCCCGGGAAAACCCAGGGGTTAATTTTAACATTGAAATTTTAAAAACATACCGTAAAAAAACTTATCCGCAATAGATTAGCCGATTAAGCCTTTCGAAAAATAGACTAAAATTTGTATTTCTTAAATCATAGTATGTTATAATCCCAACATTAAATAAATCTTGAAGGGCCTTTGTAAAAAGAGTGAAAAAGAAAAAAATTATTTATAAAAACCCAGAAAATTTCTAGTTTAGGTGGGTGATTTAGTGCGTTATAGCAAGTTGTGTGTAAAAATGATGTTTATTGGAAAAAAAATTTAAAAAGTGATTCAAAAAGAATAATATTCAAAGAAAATTTTGATCGCATTTTGTGGAAAATTTTCATTTGACTTCTGGGATGCGGGGGGGCAGCGGTCTAAAAGGACGCTTTTTAAGTTGTTTTTCCCCTCGCGGAGAAAGCGCCCAAAAAACTTATGGAAAACCTGATTTTTTTGCTGAGAAAAATAATATCGTCAAATTTTTGTAGAACGAAGGTAAACATCCCAAAGAGAGATTAATGACGACGAGAGAAATGGGCGCTTGAACCGGATCCATGCTGTGCGTATTATTCAATTTTTTTTTTTTTAGTTTATGATTTTTTTTTTGTTTATTTAAATTAAGGAGCGCAACCGTTAGGTATAAGCCCCTCTTAACCAGGGGGGGGGGGGGGGGGAAGGAGCCCATGCGGCAGACCCCAGCCAGGGTTTAAAAGGGGAGGAAAGGGGTTCACACGCCGGGTCGTCATTGTCTTCGTCTCGTTCGTGGTGCATCGTCGTCATCGTCGTCGAGGGGTCGTGGGGGGAATAGGGATAAAAGGGAATCAAAGCTTAAAAGGGGGGTATTCAAAGTAAATTTTAAAAAATATTATTTCATTCGGGCTATTATTTTATAAATTTTAGAAATTAACAAAAAAAATTTTTGGGCCACAATGCCCCCCCCCCCCCAAAAAAAAAAGTCAAGCATGGTTTTTTTTAACCCGGGGCCCCATCGGAAAAAATCCTGTTATTTACGTTTTGCGGGGTTCGAATAAGAGATTAAGAAATTTGTCGCCGTTATCATGATAGAAGCTATATTGTCATATGTTTGGGAGAGATCTAATTTGCGCCCAAAGGAATCAATTTGGGCCCTGAAAAACCAAAGATATTTTGATGCTAATGGATTTTTTTTATTTTATTGGATTAAGGGGCGCAACCGTGCGGTGTAACGCGCAACGAATGTTAAATTTTAAGGACCAGACGAAAAAATTTTCCGCTCGTTAAAAAACGGGAAGTAGAGTTAACAGGGTATGCTTGCGACTTTTACGCTACCTCGTGAATAACATTTTTTAAAGAAGGGGATGCCGGTGTAGGTGACAACCAGGTTTTTTAGGTGTAAGGAAAGATAAGAAGGTTTCTCAATTTTTAATTTTGGGAAACACTCCGTAGGTCCGGGATACCCCGCGACATAGATTTTATTCTGGTTTGATGCCATATGATAAGGGGAATGCCCGAGGGCTGTTACAGAGGATCACCCCAGCTTTCGCTTTAACTACTGAAGAAAACCGGGGAAAACTTTCAGTCAGGTTTGCGGGGGTGGGTTCGAGCCCGTGACCTCCCTCATCAGAGTCCACACGCTACTATGATATTTTTTTTGCCCCGGGAATTTATTTGCGACCCCCGTCCCCTGGTGAGGAATTGAGGACTAGCGGCTTTGTAGACAATTTCAAACTAAACTTTGCACACGTATCTCGGAGAATACGAAGTACGACGAGTGAGAATTTGGGGCATTTAAAACCGGTTAGGTATATAGGCAGTTTGTTTTTAAAAAGTTATGAGTTTTGTGTTTTTGGAGGTTACATGATAGAGATGATGGTGAAAGCAAAATTTTAAAGATTTTTTTTTGGGTTTTTAACATGAAATATAATAAAATTTATGTGTAAATTTTAAAAATTAGACTTTTGTCGCAGTTATAATGTAAGAAGACAAAAATCACAACCTTCTGTTCTATGACACGTTTTCCCCCTGGTTTTAGAATGTTTTAAAACTTTTTGACAGGACAAATCAACGAACTTTCACGTCTGGGTTTTCTGAGGGGAACTTGGTTTGGGGACTACATCAACTGAAGCCCTGGACACCTGAAACAAGACAAGAAAAAGAGACTTAGATTTGGGGATTTGTTTTTTTTTATATTTTGGATGAAGGGTGGCAACGTTAGTTCATAAAGCGCTATCTAGTTAGAAAATGGGGAGAAAGGCCCCTGCTGGTAAGAACCCGCCCCGGGTTCTCAGTCGGGTCGGGATCGTCCTCGTCTAGTTTGTGTTGTCTGGTAAAACGTCGGAGAGGATTCGTCAAAGGTAAAGGGGAGAGGTCCAAAAAACTACTTCAGAACTCGCCTAGTTTTAGGTATTACTCCCCTAATTTTTAGCTGGGGGTTTGTGAGTGGAAGTTTTTTCGCAAGTTTTGTTTCTTTTAGAATTAAAGTATTTTACCAAATGATGACTGAATACATAAGCAGGAGCTCAGATGGAATGTTTGGGGCTAGACCCCGGTCCCGTTGCAATAAAGATCGAATTATATCACTAGAATAGTGTCCCAATCTTCAAATTTTACCAACTGGGCGACGACGAGGAAAAAAAAGGGTTTCAGCCCCGGGCAGGTCCGTTACGCCCCCGATACAATATAATTTTAATATGTTACAAATTTGTTTTAATTGTTTTTTTTTTGGTTTAGTTTTTAGAAGAAAAGAAAATGATAGAGAAGATAGTGAAAATTAAAGAGAAATGAAAAGTTTTATTGTGAATTAAATTTTCTTAAAAAAAATTACTTCGAATGAGAAATGAGGGGTTGTTACGCCTTATCGTTTGAATATCTTATTTATTACAAGAGACAAATTTAGTGCGCAAGGGATCGTATTTGGGACATTTTTGCTTTTTAATATGTACGATTTGACGTAAGTTGGTAAAAATTTGGTAAATCATAATATTAGTACAGCATACAAGTACCAACTGTGTTAAGCACTTTTTAAAAGCTTTACCTTTAACTTAAAATCTGAGTTTTAAATTAATTTAAACCCATTTTTCTTCTGAAATGACTCCCCATACACAAACAACAAACACAACAAATCCAACACTGACACATTCCCGATGCTGACTCAGCTTAACGGTTTGGAGTTAACTTACGCCGTATTCAAGCGTCCCAAAAATGAGGCTAAAGGTGGAGTCTCTCAAAGGGTTCCCCCGAGAAAACGGTATTTATAGACCTAGGCGGCAGCCAATTTAAATTTTTTTGTGGATTGATTATGACACAACGTGTTTTAAACCCGGCTCCAGCCAAGAATAGTTGCATTGATTAAAAAGGGCAAAGCTATAAAGGTGACACCCCCGTACAATGAAATACATTTTGGTTTCGGAAACCTTTTTGACAAAATAGTAGATTGTGAGAGGTTTAGTTTTTTGAGTGGGTTGGTTTTGAGTTGTTGAAGAGAAGGAAAGAGATTTGGGGGATCTTAAAAATGATAAGATTTGAAGTTATCACGAACTGTGGTGTTTATTAAATGTATATCGAGTCCGTGATAAATGGCGCCAAAAAGCTCGAACTGGCCCCCGAGGTAAGAACAGGCCAGACTAGATCACTGAGTATTTTGGTTTGAAATCTAAAAATAGGAGCAAAAATTTTATCAGGTTAAAAACGACAAAAAGGATGTCGAAAATCGGATACCTGTCCATAGGAATGAGTTAGGCCTACATGCTGATTTGTCTGCTAGGATAAAAAAAATAGTGTAACAAAAAAGAATTGTCGTTAGGGCCCAAAAAGGCAGTTGCAATGGAGAAAGAGTGCTTGGGTGGCAACCCCAAAAATTTTATCCCAAAATTTAGGACAACAAGATACCCTTCAGATCTTGCAAAAATGCACGAGAAAAATTTAAAATTTAGAGGGTAGGCTTGCAGAACCCAGCTCGAGCCCCCATTAGCCTTGGAGAATAACCTTTTTCCCTATTTTACTTTTCCCTTTTACCCTTCCCCTTTTAAAAATCTTTTTGCATTGTCAATCCAAATTTAGTGGCTGGGATTTTGGGGCCTAAAGGTTTTTTTTCGGAATGTGAAGACATTTTTTAACGAGATAATTGGACAAGTGCTGGGTGGCTATCGCACTGTGGCCTTGCCCCCCAACATTTAGCATCTCGCTCAAAGTTGGTGCAAGGGGCCAATATTCTAGTCCTACATTAGGGGTTTAGACCCCCGCATTGATACGTTTCAACGACCCTTTGCTTCTGGAATCCCCCTGCGCAAATTACATGGAGAGAAAAAAGGGAAAGGGAAAGGGGTACAAATTTAAACGGTTTTTTCAACAAAAGGAAATGCTGACAACGCCCTTACAAGGACCCTCCCGGTTTGCCTCAATTAGGACGTCTATTGAACTATTGAAGGATACGCCCATTTTCGAGCACCGTTCTTTAATCAAACGAAGAGCTCATGACTCGGCTATTTAAATAGAGGGGGCCCCAAAACTGAGGACAGTCCCCGAAGGATCGCCGTACCCCGAGAAAGCAGGCCCTCACAAAAAGCACTCAAGCAGTGGACGTACTACCCGGGAAGCCGACGATCAAAAGCATCATGGAGACAACGATGCAAAAATGTTCCAACAAACCCAAAAAGGGCTTTAATGTTTCAATTGCCCGGGTTGGTTCACTACTCCTCCCCATGCGATCAACCCCCTTTCCCTACGCACTCAAGAAATAAGAGCTGCCCCTCAGGGAAACGGAATGGGGGAATTTCCCCTTTGTAGACACCCCCCCAAAGGGTAGATTTCATCAAACACGTACACGGACACTGGGACAGTTTTTACGGGGGAAAAAAACTGAGTAAGTAGAAGAAAAAACTGCGAAAGGACAGGAAGTAACAGAAGAGGCACGGACAACCAGATTAGAACCTAGAATCAGTCACGAGAGGGTTGCCATTGATGGGGGGAAAGAGAGAAAAAAACTTACCCCAAGGACGAAGCAAAGATAGAAGGGGAAATGTGGAGGAAAAAAAGGGGGAAAAACAGGCCTAGATGCAATGATCTTGTCAAAGTCGCCATGAAAATAGAGACAACGAGAAGGAAGAAAAAACCAAACAGAGAATCGAGTGGAAAAAACCCCGTGAAGAGGGGAAGGGGAAAGGGGGTGAGGCACAGACAGGATAAGGGGGTTTTGGGAGGAAATAAAAAAAAAAATTCAGCAGCAAAAAACGACACTCTGACGACGTGGGTTTGAGAGTGACTTGGATAGATTGTACTATCTAGATATAGAATGAAAAAGTTTTGGGGATCTTCCCTTTTTTCCCTTCGAGTTGTAAACTTTGTTCACCCATAGGAAAAATTAAACGGAAAGAAGAATGAGAAGAAACAGAAAAGGCTATGGAAGAGTCAAATGAAAAGAAAGGCAAAAAATTTTTAGTTCCCCCCACTCAATGCAATAGAAAAAACAACACCCGGGGTTAAGGGATCCGAAAAAATCAAAGGGTTCTAGCAAACCCCTCAAGAACACGAAAAAGTGACAGCAAGGTCAGGCCCTGGCACCAACAGAAACATTGAGCCCCGACCCAAAGAGAAAGTTCAGATTTTTAATTAAAAAGACCGAGCCCCGGGAGAGAAACAAAATAAAAGAGTGCCAATCTAGAGGCTCGACTTAGGGTGCTTTCAACGAGGAGGTTTTAAAATACAACTGCTACAACCCCTCGAGGAACATGCGATTTTTAATTTGGATGAAAAAAATTTAAAAGAAAAGTAAGAAAAATAAAAAGGGGAAAAGTAAAAAAAATGCAAAAAGAAAAAAAATTTAAAAGGGAAAACCAAAACAGGACGATAAAGATGAAAAGACCAAGCAACAACAAAATCGTGACGTGGTGGGTGGTTTAAAAAAGGGGAAGAAAAAAATTTTTAGTGTATTTTCGACATAAAAAACTTTATTTGTAAGGGGCGACCCCCCTCCCCAAAAAGACGGGCAGCAGACCCACAGAGACGAAAGGCTTCATGATTCAAAAGAACTTTTAATCATCCTTTTTAAAGTTTTCATAAACTTTAGATCACAAAAATTAAGCGTAGGGGGGAATGACACCGCCCCGTACAATTTAGATACATTGTGCTTGCAGAAATACCCTTTTTGACGAATAGTATTGTTTTTTAGAAAGTTAATGTTTTAGGTTTGTTTGATTTGTTCTGTGAATAGAAGAGAATAAAAGATAAGTTTTGAAGATTATCACGAATGTGGGTTATTTAAAATAGAATATCCCAGTCCGTGATAAGTGTCCTCGTTATTCAATGGGGCATCCCCAAAAATAATTGTCTTTGTTACAGTCATTCCCGCTGAAAGGGCCTGTTAAATATTTAAATTTAAAAACAAAGGGGGTTTTTAAATCCTTATCAAAAAATTATTGAACGAGATACACGTCAGTAGAGACAACCGATCATCCAAACAGAGGATTGTGTCTTGTGAGTGCTATAAACACTCGCGATTGATGCCAAACATACTATTTAAAAAATTGTTTCCGTTTCAAACGAGACGTGGAAAACTAGGGGGCTTCATCCGGGATGAACATATTGCGCCGCCCCGGACATTTAAACTTGAGGATGGTGAATGTGTTTTTTTTAATAATTATATTTTTTTCAGTGTATGTATACGAATTTTTAATATGAGGGGATGAAACGGGGTTCTCACTCGCGGTCGTCATTTTCACGTATCGTTGTTGTGTATTTTTGCATGTTCGAAGGGTCAAGGGGAAAGGGGGCAAGGTCATCGAGCGATTGCCAGAGGTCGCTCTAACCCCGGGGAGGGCCATTAACTTGGTAACCACCAATGAAAAATTTTACTTTTATATGTTTTGGGAATTTGCACACTTTTGCACAAAATTTTTCCAAACCAACTTCGATTTTTGCACAAGCAAACAAAAAAGTTACGGCAACTCATTTTTGGGTGAGCCAAGTTAAAGCTAGAAAAAACCAAAATTGATTTTTAGTCAAAAAAATGCCTATTTTTTCAACACTTTTGCCAAAATTTTCCAACCAATTTTGATTTTTTCAAAAGCAAACAAAAAAGTTACGAAACTTCGTTTTTTTTTTCCCCCCCCCGAGCCCAAATTAAGGGTTCTCAAAAAAAACGAATTCAGTGCAAACTTAACCATATTTTTGACACTTTTTGCACAATTTAAACCAACTTCGATTTTTGCAAAGCAACACAAAAAAATTACGGCAACTTCATTTGGCTGAGCCAAGTTAATGCTAGAACAACCAAAATGGATTTTCAGTCAAAACCTTGCCCTATTTTTCACATTTTTGACAATTTTGCAAACCAATTTGATTTTGCAAAGCAAACCAAAAAAATTACACAACTTCATTTTTGGTTGAGCCAAGTGAAGATTTTCAAAATACGAATTTATGTGCAAAATTTTTTTACCCTATTTTTTCCACTTTTTGCACAATTTTACAACCCTCTTCGATTTTTGCACAAGCAACACAAAAAAGTTACGGCAAACTTTATTTTGGCGAGCCAAGTTAATGCTAGAACAACCAAAAAAGGGTTTTCATGTCAAAACCTATGCCAAATTTTTGCAATTTTGCACAATTTTGCACAACCAATTTTAATTTTTTCACAAGCACCAAAAAAATTACGACAACTTCATTTTGGCTGAGCCAAGTTAATGTTTTTTAAAATAAAAGAATTCATGAGAAAATTACCCTATTTTGCACACTTTTTCCCTTTTAAATTTTTCACAACCCAAATTCGATTTTTGCACAAGCAACACAAAAAAGTTACGGCAATTATTTGGCTGAGCCAAGTTAATGCTAGAACAAAACCAAAATGGTTTTCATGTAAAAAATAGCCCTATTTGTTTCACACTTTTGCACAATTTTGCACAACCAATTTTTTTTTTTGCACAAGCAACACAAAAAAGTTTTCGACAACTTTTTTTGGGTTTAGCCAAGTTAAGATTTTCAAAAAAACGAATTCAAGTGCAAAAACTTATACCATATTTTTTCTATTTTTTCTAATTTTGCACAACCAAAATCCGATTTTTGCACAAGCAAAACAATAGGGGTTTCGCAAACTTCATTTTTGGGTGAGCCCAAGTTAATGCTAGAAAACCCAAAAGGATTTTAATGTCAAAACCTATGCCCTATTTTTTTACACTTTGCACAATTTTTCACAACAATAATTTGGGTTTTTGACAAGAACACAAAAAAATTTCGGCAATCATTTTGGCTAGCCCAAGTTAATGCTAGAAAACCAAAAGGATTTTCATGTCAAAACCTATGCCATATTTTTGCAACTTTTGCACAATTTTTTCACTACAATTTTGATTTTTTTCACAAGTAACACAAAAAAGTTACGAAACATTTTGGTGAGCCAATTTTTGGATTAAAAAATAAGAATTAATTTAGTGCAAAAATTATCATATTTTTGCACACTCTGGCAAAATTTTGCACGACCCATTTTGATTTGAAAATGCAAAACAAAAAAAAATTTCGAAACTTCATTTTGGCTGAGCCCGTTTTAAAAGTTTCGTAAAAAAAACGAATTTTTGTGCAAAACTTTCTCCCTTTTTGCACTCTTTTTTTATAATTTTTCACAACCCGTTTCGATTTTTGGAATAAACAATACAGAAAAAATTACAAAATTTTCCTAGCCTAACTCTACAATTTTTCCAGCCCCACCCCCCACCAGAATAATATTGAGGGTTTACTGAGCAACAGTGATACACGACCATCAATAGCTTCCTAAAAATTTACGAAGCCCATAAAAAATAACAAACATTTCGCAGTTTTTAAAGGCCCTCAAAATGATTTTGCCCCCTTAAATTATTTTCAAATTTTAAAAACCAAGATACTTTACACTGTTTAAGACTTGATAGACTCGCACCACATGCCCTAGTGACAAATTCAGTCGCACTGTGTAATTTCAAAACAATTTGAGCTGGGGGTATTTTTTTTTTATTAACTATGAAAGGGATGTACACAGCCCTTTGGAAAATTTTAAATTGAAAGCAAGTTATTGTTTGCCAAAATAAACAGATTTTCATTGTTTTGTTAGCTTGCCTATATCCCCATATACCCCAGCGGGTACCATGGAAAAACTTTCACGGGTCAAGGGTCTCTGCATAGGTAATTTACTTGTTTGCTACATTGAGGTTAAAAAAATTGTTTTATATATTATAAAAAATATTGGCCCAAGACGTGCCTTGCGGTACTCCATAGTCATAGGTTTTAAAATCACAAAAGGGGGGTATTTCACCGCTAAACCCCAAAATATATTTCATTCAGGCAAACTAGTAATGAATTTGAAATTTTTCAAAAAAAAATTATTGGGGCCCACCTTGACCCCCAAAAAATTTTTAAAAAATGCTTTTTCTATCTAGGTCCCATGGGCAAATTCTCCCAAAAAGAAAAAAACATGGGGACATTTTTTATGCCCCATGCCCCTTTGGGGGGATTTTGTTCCAAAAAAATACGGGCCATTATAGGCGTACTCGACAGTCTTTTTAAATTCCTTAATATTTTGTTTTGAAATTTTGGGGGCAAATTTAAGTTTGGACAAAATATCTGATTACCAAGGGGGGGTTGTGATTTTGGGAAAAATGCATATTTTGCGTGAAAAAGGGGTTAAAATTTGGGGTTAGCGGGGTTTCAAGCCCCGATGTTATAATGGGCTTTTTTAAAAATTGGTACTTTTTGCCCCAAATTATCTATTTTGGACCAGAAAATAAGCGGGGTTTAAAGCCGTTTTTAAAAAATTTTTCCAAAAAAACCAAAATTTTTTCCCCCAAATTTCTGGAAAAAAAAAATTTAAAAAAATTTTTTCGTTTTTAAATCCCCAGTTACAAATATTTTTTTTTCAAAGGGTTATTTTGTAGTTTTGGGGCCTATAGATCACGTGGTAAAATTTTTTTGGGGTTTTTAAAACCCCCTCTAAACACGCCTCCCCATTTTAAAAACCCAATTCCCGATTATTTAAAAAAGCTCCAAAAAACAGGTCAAGAGGGGTTCTAAGATTGAAATTTTTTACGATTTTTGTTTGTTTTTTTTTGTATTTTTGTGTATTATTTTTTTAAACCCACTTTCCCCGGTTTAAAAACCGAACTCCAATTGCGAAAAAATTTTCTGGACCTTTAAAATCTCTGAACTTTAAAATGCCCCCTTTTTTGGAGCGCAATCAAAAAATTTTTTTCCCTCATGAAAATGGGCTTTTTTCCCGAATTTAATTCGTTTTCTTGTTTTTTCTGTGTGTTTTTTTTTTTTTTTTTTTTTTTTAAAACACGTTTCCGGCAAAACCGTCCCCAAATTTGGGGCAAAAAAAGGTTTCTAGAAAAATTTAAAAATCTCTAAACCATTTAACTACACGGTTCAAAAAATCGATCAAAAAAATTATTTCTTTTTAAAAATTCGAAATTTTTAAATTATTTTTTTTTTTTTTTTCTTTTTTTTTTTTTGTTTGTATTTTTGTGTGTTTTTTAAACACAATTCCCGGGTTTAACAGATTTTTTAAATTTGGGCGTTTAAATTTTTAACGGAGGCCTTCAAAAATCTCTAAATTTAGAACTGCCACTTTTTTTGAGCGCGATCCGTAAAAAATTTTTTCTCATAAAATCGAATTTAACTTTTTTTTTTTGGGGGGGTTTTAAAAAAAAATTTTCCTTCGCTTAAAACCCTACATGTTTTAAATTTTTGTTTTATGTTTTTTTTCACAGAATTTTAATGTTTAAATTTATTATTCGGGGTAAAATTTTAGGGGCCTTTCAAAAAAATGATTTCTAATAAATCGCAGTTTTAGGTTTTTTTTGCAAAAAAAAATTTGTTTGGGCCCTAATAACCCCAAAACAGGGTTTTAAACCCGATTGTAAAAATTTTTTCACAGAACGAAAAAAAAAAAATTTGGGAAGTTTTCCAAATTCCAATACATTTTTTACATGGGCACTGAAAAATTTTTACGGGTTGGGTTTGCCCTAAAACTACATTACTAACTAACAAACCAGAAAACCCGGGCATAACACATGACAGCTAAAAGCACCTTACCTCTCCAAAAAGGGCCCCTTTTAAAAAAGCGTTTGCGAAGTTTTCCTAGTCTAACTAAAAATCTTTTGTGGCCCCGATGGTCTTGGGGTTGCGTACTGCTTCCCAATGCAAAAGGGTTCAGGGGTTCAGAATTTTTTTTTAACTTCTGTTTTGGGATTTAAAATTTCCATCAGTTCTTGTCTTATGATTTTTTTAAAGGGTTTGACTTTGGGGGGCCGTCCTTTGAAACAAAAGCACATAATAAATTGACCCGGAGTTGTCCCTGAATCGGCCTTGTTGTTTTTCGGGCTTTTGTTTCCCCGGGGTGTTCGCAAAAATTCAATTTTGGGGGCTAAATCGGCCTTGTTGTTCCCTGGCTTTGACCCGCGGGGTGTTCGCACTTCCATCCACTAAATTTGCTGTTTTTTCCCCCCTTTAAAATATTCGTTTTTGGGTTTTGGGTTTTTGTTCACGGGCTCGTCGTTGCGTGGGGGCCCCTACTTTAAAGGGCTTGCCCGTTTTGATTTCTGCCCCCCCAAACTAAAAATCAGTTGGGCATACCGGGTTTGGGTAGACTCAAATCCCAATTTAAACAAATTAATTTTTAATTAAATTTAAATTTTAATTTATTTATTTTTTTAAATTTAAATTTATTTTTTTTTTTTATTATTTTTATTTATTTTTTTTTTTTTTTTATTTTTTTTATTCATTTTATATTTTTCAATTTTTAATAACAAACGGGGGCCCGATCGGGCTTTAGCGTTCTCGCTTGTATTTTTTTTTGTGATCGTTTCGCAAACAAAACTTTTTTAAAACCCTCCAACCCTTATCCCCCCTTATACCCCCACGCACGTTGGTCAAAAAAAAACGCCAAGGCTAGAAAGCTAAAAAAAAAAGAAAAGGAAAAAAAAATATGGCTACTTAAAATAAATTGGCAAAAGGGTCGGTTTTGACAAAAAATTTCAATGTAACGCAATTATTTAAAAAAGTTTTTGTGTAAGATTAAAACCTTTTTGGCTTCTTAAGATTTATTCGAAAAGGGTAATAGCCCAAATTTTGTTGTAAATAAAAAAAAGGGCATCATTTGGTCTTAAAATTAATTTTTGCAGTTAAAAAAAAATTTAAAAAATTTGGAAAAAAAAAAGCTAAAAATTTCGAAAAAACAAGGGCAGATGTGGCTAACCTTTTTCATGATTACGTTTTCCCCCAAACTTCAAGATCAGGGGTTTTGTATCCCCCCTCCCTTCATTTTTCTTGTTGCACACTTCCCCCATGCCCGTTTTACGAAATTCCTTTGTAAATGTCCTTATTAATATCTTCATTTAAACTAAAAGATATTAACTTGAGGGCAAAACAAAAGGTTTAAGAGGAAAACTAAAAAAAGTGATACATCAGTATCGGTTTGTACCTTGTAAAAAAATCAAAAAAAATTTTAAATGGGGCAATAAGAGGGGTTTAAAATAATGCTTTACGTTTTGATAAAAATGTTCGTTTTTTTTAAATTAAAATTTTTTTTAAAAAATAAACTAACCTGGAAAAAAATTTAAAAATTTGGGCTACTAGTAGTTTTTTTTTTCTGATGCTTCCCCCTAATTTCAAAAAAAGTAAAAGGGCACTTTGGGTCAAAAGGGTTGGAATAAATATGGAAATTTTTTGACACAAAATTAAAATTTATTTCCCCTTTAAATATTAAACCAGTTATTTATGCAGACCCAAACTTTTTGTTGGCCAAAATAAGTAGCTATTAATTGTCTGGGGGGGGGGGGGGGTGAAAAAGTGGGTATAATTATGTTGTGTTAGCTTGGCATTAGTTTTTGACAAAAATTTCCCATATTCAAATTTTAAAAATTTTAAAAAATTAAAATTTTATTTTTTTTTATAAATTTGGGCTCGCAAAAAACGAAATGGGGTGCAAATTTATTTGTCTTAATTGTGTTTAAAAAATCAAAAAAATTTGGGGCATATTATGCAAAAAATGTGCAAAAATAGGGGCTTTTGATTTAAACCCTGAAAATCCTTTTGGTCAAACTTAAACCAAAAAAACGCTGGATAACTTTTTGTAAATTGGGATGAACAAAATAAGGGAAAGGGTTTCCTCTTTAATTCGTTTTTTTACGGGAAAACCCCTTAATTTGGGTCGCCCAAAAAGAATTTTTCTAAAAATTTTTTTTTGCTGGGGTAATTTAAAAAACAAAATTGGTTTGCAAAATTTTGGTTTAAATTTTGGCCAAATTTTTTTTATTTATTTTATTTTTTTTAATTCGATTTCGTTTTTTAACATCACCGATGTATAAAACTGTCTGAACAAATATAGGGGAACTAGGCCTAAAACTATTACAGAACATTCTTATCATACATCCCAATAATAAATACATACACAAACACCTACAACACACATAATACATAGGGGTTCATAGCTTCAAGATATCTGAATTTCAAAATCCATTTAAAAATTTTAAAAAACAAGTTGGCTTACTGGTTAAAAAAAAATACATGTTTGAAATTGTGTTTCCCGTAAAAAATTAATATTATTATTAATATTTTTATTATTTATTTTTCCCCTAAAAGTTTTTGATTGGGAATTTTTGGCTAAGGGGAAATATGGGCCCCCAAACACAAGGTTTTCTGCCCCGCCTCTCCCCAAAATTTTTGATAAAAAAAAACACCCAAATTGATAATATGCTTTCCCAATTAGGTAATTTTTTTAAATTTTAGGGTTTTTAAATTTATCTATGTCTGGCAATTTCTTTAATTTGCCCTTTGGGAGCAGATTCATTTAAAATTGGTTTCCCCCCCCCGCCTATACGGTGGGGTTTTTCTATCTACTAGATTTGCCTAGCTTTAATTTTACATTATCCCTACTCCTAATATTCTTACCCATGAAATTTTCCCCATTTGTCTTTTTCCTTTTGCTAATTTTAACGTACATGATAATTGGAAAATATATATTTTTTTTTTTTAAGGTCTTTAAAATATTTTTTACATGAAATTTCCCAAATAATTTTTGCCGACTAATTCGGGTGGCTTCTTTTTTTGTCGTCTTAATTTTTATATCCCTATTAGGGCCCCTTTTTGAGTTTTCCCCATACCAATGGGAACATAGGGTTTTGTTTTGAATTAAAAAGTGCATAATCACGATTTTCCAATCAAAATTTACATAGTGGGTTTTTAAATTTTTTCATTATGTTTTTTAATCCCGAACTTTTCTGTTTTTTAAAGTGGCTCTACGTAGATTCCATTTACGGGGCATCACTACTTGTACACCTAGCAATTTAAAAAGTGTCTACCTGTTTCCAGATTTTTATTACCCTCAATTTTCCCCAAAAATTTCTTTATCTCTTCAAGGGCTGTTTGGGCTTTTGTTAAAAATCATAAAAATTTTTTTTTTTGCTCTTTAAAAACTAATGACAAAAAACTGCAAACCATTGCATAAATTTTTATTTTTACTTAACAAAAGTAGTTTTTCTCTAATAATTTTAAAACTGTTAGCTAAAAATAGAGTTGCATCATCCGCAAACAAATTTTTCCCAAAGTATAAAATGGGCCCCTTAAAATTTTTGTTTTTTTTAAAGAAAAACAAATTTTTCTTGGCTCAGGGCCAAAAAAAAAGTTGTAGTTTTCTGTATTTTTTTACAAAAAAAAAAGCGAAAAATGGTTGTGCAAAATTTACAAAAGAAATCCAAAAAAGGGAAATAAGTTTGCACAAAAAATTCGTTTTTTAACGAAAACTATTACGGGGTCAGGGCCAAAAAGAAGTTTTTCGTAATTTTTTTTGGGGGGGTTTCAAAGTTCAAAAATGAAAAAGGGTCGTGGGAAAAATTTTGCACAAGTGTGCAAAAATTTTAAAATTTTAAATTTGCACATGAAAATTTAAATTCGTTATTTTAAAGAAATCCAATAACTTTTTGGGTCACCAAAAAGAAAGTTGTAACTTTTTTTTTTGTTTTCCCTTTTTTGGGGAAAAACCCAAAATTTGGTTGTGCAAAATTGTGCAAAAAGTGTGGGAAAAAAATGGTTTTTGGAAGGGTTTTGGGACCCTGAAAAATTTGTTTTTTTTGAAAACAAATTTAACTTGGCTCGCCAAAATGAAGTTTTTCGTAACTTTTTTTTTTTGCTTGTGAATTAAACAAAATTTGGGTTTTTCAAAAATTTTGGGAAAAAAATTTTTCCCCAAAAAGGGGGTGCAAAAAAAATGGCAAAAGGTTTTTTACATGAAAAACCATTTTTTTGGTTTTTTCTAGATTAAATTGGGGTCAGGGGCCAAAAAGAAATTTTCCGTAATTTTTTTGGGGGGTTGGGTTTGGGGCAAAAAATCCAAATTGGTTTTTCAAAATTTTGCAAAAGGGGGGGTGCAAAAAAATTGGGGATTTGGTTTTTTACATTAAAAACCATTCTGGTTGTTTTTAAAGGGATTAACTTGGCTAGGGCCCCAAAAGAAGTTGGGGGGTAAATCTATTGTTTTGGGTTGTGCAAAAAACGGGTTGGGTTTTGCAAAATTTGCAAAAAGTGGCCCGAAATATGGGATAAAGTTTGGCCCCTTGAAATTTTTGTTATTTTGAAAATCATTAACTTGGCCAAACCAAAAAGAAGTTGTTCCCTAAATTTTTTGTGTTGGGGTTTTGGGGGAAAAATCAAAATTGGGTTTTGGGAAAAATTTGGGGGAAAAAAATGTGCAAAAATATGGCATAGGTTTTGAGATGAAAAACCATTTTGGTTGTTTTAAGGGATTCCTTGGGGTCAGGGAAAAAAAAAAAAAAGAAATTGCCGTAAATTGTTTGTGTTGCTTGTGGGAAAAATCGAAGGGTTTGGGTTTTGCCCAAAAAGTGGGAAAAAGTTTGGCCAAAAAAATGGTTAAATTTTGGGGGGCATGAAATTCGTTAAATTTTTAAAATCATTAACTTGGCTCAGCCAAAATGAATTTCGTAAATTTTTTGTGTTGCTTGTGGGAAAAAATTAAAAATTTGGGAGGGGGGCAAAATTGTGCAAAAAAAAATCAAAAAAATGGCCTAGGTTTTGACAGAAAATCCCCTTTTGGTTGTTCTAGCTTACCCTTGGGGTTTAGCCCAAAAAGGGGGGGGTTTTTGTAACTTTTTTGTTTTTCTTTGCAAAAATCGAAGAGGTTGTTTCAAAAAATTTTGCAAAAAGTGTGGGGAAAAAAAATGGTTTTAAAAAATTTGCCCATAAAATTTGTTATTTTTAAAATCATTAAATTTGGCTCAAACCCCAAAAAGAAGTTGTCGTAACTTTTTTTTTGTTTTCCCTTTTTGCAAAAATCGAACTTTGGGTTTTGCAAAATTTTTGCAAAAGTGGCAAAAAATTTTGGGGAAGGTTTTGACCCTGAAAATCCATTTTGTTGTTTCTAAACATTAAAATTGGGCCTCGGCCCCAAATGAGTTTCCGTAACTTTTTTTGTTGCTTGTGGGGAAAAATTTGAAGTTGGGGTTTTGCAAAATTTTTGGGAAAAAGTTGGGCAAAAAATAGGTATAAAAAAGTTTGCACATGAAAAGGCGTTATTTTGAAATCATTAAATTTTGGGTCAGCCCAAAAAGAAGTTGTCGTAAATTTTTTGTGTTCTTGTGCAAAAACGAAAATTGGGTTTTGCAAAATTGGGGCAAAAAGTTTTGCAAAAATTTGGGATAGGTTTTTAAAATGAAAATCCCTTTTGGGTTTTTTTTAAAACATTAACTTGGCTCAGCCAAAATTAAGTTGCTTAACTTTTTTGTTTTTGCTTGTGCAAAAAACGAAGTTGGTTTTTGGGAAAATTGTGCCCCCCAAAAAGTGTGCAAAATTTTACACCAAAAATCAAAAATCAAAATTTCATTGGGTGGTTTTAGCCAAGTTAATGGAAACCCTTTTCTTTCCCCTGTTCCCCAGGCTAGAGAAGGGCACTACGACCCCCCGCGGGTGACGGGAACTTTTAAACCCAAAATTATTAAAAAAAAAAACAGCCTTAAAATCTTGTGTTTTCTTTTTTAAATTTTTAAAACAGGTCTAAAAAATGTTTTTGGGAATTAAAGGGACAAAGAAACTTGAAAACGCTTTTTTCCAAAGGGTCCCGATTAAATATGTCTCCCTCCTTCATTCCCCAAACCACAACTCGAGTAAAACCCGACCTCGCTTTCATCTCTTTGAGATCGTTCGCCCGACCTCAGATCTTTTAAACTAGGAAAACGAAAAAGTCCCGTTCGGGGGATGGATGAATTTTTTTAAAAATTTTTAGTATGCCGGATCTCTTTAATTTTTCAAGTTCCTTGCAAAATGGGTGTGTCCCCCCTTGGCAGAACGGCAAAACCCCTCTTGTTTGGGGTACGAAATAAAAAAAATTTTAAACCCTTGCCCAACATCCATCAAATATGTGTTTTAAATGTGAAATATGTCAGACATTTGATAAAAAAACTGATGGCAACCCTTCCAAGGGGGTTAAGAGTAAACTTTTGTTTAATCTTATAATTTAATCTCCCAACAGTTTTTTTTTTTCTTTTTAGCAATAACCCGCCTGGTCTACACCAGAGCCTTATCTATTGACCTTTGTCGTTTGAAAAAAAACTCTACTTGCGATAGTGTATTCAAAATTAAACTTTAAAAAGTTTTTGCCATGAACATCAAAGGTTTTTATTTGGTATTCACAATAGCTCCAAAATTGACAACAAGGTTGGAAGTGCCTTTTTTTGCTCCACCTAAACTGAACGTTTCGGGCTAAGCGACGTGGTTCAGTTTTCACTGCAGAGTTATTTGCATCCGTGAAGTCTTAAAACATTCTACGCCGTGTTTGGGAATACCTTTTGGTTCGATAGTTTAAGTTCACTCAAGAAATAAACTATGTATTCATCTCTTTTGGTAAAAGACCCAATTCATTTAGAAAAACTAACCTCAAAGGATATATAATAGATTTTTGCTGGATACCTGGACACGGGGGAATAGGGGGAAATGAACACGCTGATGGGCTCCCCAAGGAAGCTTCCCACGTCGCGCGTCTGATTTCAATTATTTCCTTTTCCATGTCAAGAGTGGTACAAGCAAAGATTGTTGGTTTTGCGACAAGCTCTTGGGATGTGTTAAAAAAATAAAATTTGCGTATCGTGATGCCCACATTGACTTTAAAAATTCGCCCACCTACGTCTCGACTCTCACGTAGAGAAGATTTGGTATTGCTAGAATTCGATAGGCCATACCGCCAACACACGATATCTTTAACGAAAAAAGGTTTTTCCCCAATGTGCACGTAATGTACCTTAAACCGGCATCATATGCTAGCAGAATGTGCCAAATTGATGCCTTGTGACGCAATTTGATCTCCCCCAATCATATGAAAATTTCTTTCATATGATAACGGCGAAAAACTTTCTAAATTCTCATCCTAGTAATCTTTTTAACAAAATTTTAATTCACACTACACATTTTTTTCTTTTTTTTAATTTCATTTACTAAAAAACTTTTGTTTTGCTATTATTTTCATATCATAATTTTTGTTGCTATTTATCCACTTAGAAATCAATCTTATTATTATATTATTATTATTTATTTCGAAAGTACACATAATCGTATTTTAAAGTTGGACAACTCCATAGAAATTAGAAAGTGGCATAAGGCCCCCCAGTTACAAGGTTTCCTTACTATGTTAAGAAAACCTTTTAAAAACCACATATCACACATCTTATCATCAAACACACCTGTTTTAATCTTCTCATCAACTTTCATTTCAAGGCGGCGCAAATGACGTAACCGGCTGAAGCCCCCCTTTTCCCCCCACGTCGTTGATATTTTGCCTCCATTTCGGCTGGGCCTCTTTTAAAAAGTTTTTGCTTTTTTGACGTATAACGAGTAAAGACGATATCAAATGCGACAAGAAAATTCCGCCAAACCTACCCCATATCCCCTGCCGGGTTCCGACTAGAAGGGGACTTACCCCCACAAATCCGCGGGGTCTATAAAATGGACATTATTACCCCGGTTGACGAGCCCTTATTCAAATAAACTTAAAAAATAAGGACTTTAAAATTATAGAATTGAGTGGGGAAAGTTTATTACTTTTGAAACCATGGCGAGCTCTGGCAATCGTAACGAGGACACCTCCCCCCTTCTTTTGACGACCTCCCCGACGATGCAAGACCAACGAACGATGACAAAACAGACGCCCGCGACGTGAGAAACCCCCCCCTTCCTTAACCCCCCCGTTTGGGTTTTTTGGGTTTTTTTTTGACCGCATGACCCCAAAATCCTTCCCATATCCCCTAGACTAAGTCATGAAAATTTATGACATCGTTTGGCGCGTCCTTATTCCAAATTAACAAATTTTTTATTTTTCTAATTCAAAGTAATTTTTATTAATAAAATTTAAATTCTATTCTTTCCCTTTTTATTAGATAAAAAATTTTTTTGGTCCCCTTTTTATTTTTATGTTACCCAAACACATTTTCCAACAAAATACAATAACAAGGCCCAATTTTACCTCCATTAATGGCCCCCTGGTTTCTCTCGCGAAAAAATTTTCTTTGGGTTAATTTTTGTTTTACAAAATTAAAAAATTATGGCAACTTTTTTTTTTATGATTTGGTTTTAAAATTTCCTTTTTAACGAAAAGGGTTGGTTTGGGGTAAAGGCAAGATCTCTTTTTTAATCGAAAAAGGTGAAAAAGAAAAGTTCTCAAAACTTCTAAATTATTTTACCCGAAAACGAGGGACTTGGCACCTTTTTTTTAATTTTGTTTTGGGGGGAATTAAAAAAGAGACGGGGGGGCCGTTTCCCAAGAACTCCTTTTTCCCTACGGCTGGGACCGAACCCCTCTTTTCAACCCCCTTAGTTTTATGTGAAGACACACTTTAAAACGCAATAAAAATAACCCAAACCCCCCAAAATAATTTTTTAAAGGGTAAAAGGCCCCTTGGACCAAATTTTCTATTTGGGGGAAATCCTAGGGTTTTTTAAACGGAAAAATTTTCCAAAATAAACATTTTTCTTTTTTTCCTAAACAATTGGGGTTAAATTCCCAAATTCTTTTAAAAAGGTTTTAAAGGAAAAAAAGTCCACCCCCAAAACACGGGTTTATAAAGGGAATTTTTTTTGCGACTCTTTCTTTGGGGGACCCCCCCCTTTGTTGCCCCCCCCCTCAGGGAAAAACCAAAATCAACAAAATCAACAATGATGTTAAAAACCCCTTTTCCCCCCCCCAAAAATTTAGGACCCCTCACTTCCCCCCCCCCCCTTACTAAGGGGGGATTAACAAAACGTTGACGGCCCTTTTAAAAAAAAACCCAAAAAAAAAAAAACCCCCCTAACCCAGCCCCATGAAAAAAACCTGATTTTTAGAAAAAAACCCCCTTTTTTTTAAACCCCTTTTTTTTAAAAAATTTTTTGAAAAAAATGTTCTCCCCGTCCCAAATCCAATCCAAAAGACCAAATGTGGTTTTGGATTTTTGTTGACGGCGGGTGAATTCTTCATAAAAATATACCACAAAAACAACAATTTAAAAAAATCAGCCGTATTAACCCCTCGCCTTACCCTCTCATATTAATTATCAAAGGAACCAAACGGTTAGGCCCTTTTTTTAAAAAAAATTTTAAAAAGCCAAAAAGATCTCAAGGGGAAAGACGTGAAACCCCCCCCTCCCCACCCCTTTTTGGGAGATTTCCCCCCAGCCCCCATAAAAAGGGAGGGGCCCGCGGCGGGGTTTCGCGCGGGAAACCTTCAATAAAAAAAACATTAAAACCCCCAACACCGACTAAAAACTTACCTTCCCCCCCCCCTTTTTTCGGTTCGCCCGTTTCCCCTTTTTTTCCCCCTATTTTTTCAAAAAAAGGTGGCCCATAATAGTAAGGGGTTGTTGCCCCCTTTAATGAAAAGGGCGTAAAGAAGTTATTAAATCTTAAGAAGGGGATTTTTTGTTAAATAAGGGAGCCTGGCACGCCAAGACCTTTTAACAAAAGATACAACAACAATCCCCGCCCCCCCTCCCGGGTTTTGAGTTTTGTTCCCCCAGCCCCCCCCAAGGTCGCTAACAAATGGCGATTTCAAAGAAAAAAGTATGAAAATCAAGAAAAAAAGCAAAATTTACCCGCAAGCAATTTGGGCCAATAAAATTCACCTCCCCCTCCCGGGGAAACCCCCCCGCAACTAAATGGCAAAAAAAAAAAACCATGCAAATAGAAAAAGGGGGGGAAATTACCCCCACCGGGCGGTCGGGCAACATGGGGGCCTTCCCCCCCCTTTACCCCCCGGCAGATGCAATGCCCAAAACGACGGACCAAAAATATACAGCCAAACCCCCCTTCCCCCCCTTCCCTGTTTTAAGAAATTTTATTTGGCTTTAATAACTTGGGGGCCCCCAATCAAAAAACTAAAAACCAAAAAATTTTTCATTTTTCCTATTTGCAATTTTTTAATAACTTACACATAAACAAAATTGTTTTTTTAAATTTAAGGCTATTTTTCAATTTGAAATATCTTTATTTTCCCCTTTTAAAAATTAACCAAAAAACATCTTAAACAGGCATTTAAACCCCCCGGGTGAACGCCAAGCCCCCAAGTGGAAAAAGGGTCTTCGTTTCCCTTTTACGACCTCCGAGCCTTTAAAAACTGGCTAGAACCCGATACAAGGGGAAAATCCCCTCTCTTTTCCCCTGAGACCCCCCGTCTCCAAAACGAACGATGACAATGACATCACGATCGTGACGTGAAAACCCGTCTCCCCTTCCCCGGGGTGGTTCTGACCCGCACGGACCGTTTCCTCCCCACACCCCTAGGATAGAGTGTTGCTTTTATACCCTAACGGTGACGCGTCCTTAACCCAATTTTCCCCCCCAAAAAAAACTTTTTTCTCAAGAAGTGTTAGACGTGACCCAAAAAAAGTTGTTAAACAACCTTCTTGGGTCTTAATTGTCCAAATCTCTCTCTCACGGTAATTTTTGTTTTTCTTTTCCCCCGTCTAAACCCCGGGCCCCTAAATGAACCAGAGCAAAGCTCTGCTTATGGGACAAGGCGAAAAAGTGGCTTAGACCATTGTCAAACATAAGTATTAAAAAGGTTTTTAGTTTTTACCCCCTCGAAACTAAGACGAGCTCGGGCATACGTCGTCGACTTCCTCGCCGTCCTCTTGACGACGCCCCTTGGGGCGCCCATGAAAAACAAAAATTGAGACAAAGACGATGACAATCGCTGGCCCGGGTAGATTCCCCCAGAGCATGACTTGCAAAAGTCGACTAAAGTTCTAGAGTCCCCCTCGCAAACAGCAGCTAGTAAGAGGGATTTAAAAACTCCCCCTAAAACTAGAGGCGAGCTCGGGGCAGTTGTCGTCGGAAAATTCCCCCTTCCCTTGAAGACCCCCGACGACGATGACCCCTTGAACAGGGGAAAAAGACAATGATGACCTCGCGTTAGATCTCCCTTTCCCCCCCCAAAAAGGGGCTGGTTCGACCAAATGTGCTACTCCCCCCCCAAAACCATAGGCTAGAGTGGTGCATTATAAACTAAGGGTTTGAGGCGTTAATCCAAAAAAATACAAGCTAATAAAAAATTTACGGCGTAGACATTTAGAAAAATAACACACAAAAACTCATGTTATATTACAGGCGGCACAATATGACCCACCCATGTGAAGCGCACTAGTTTTTTCACGTTGTTTAGTCCTACATACTGTTGTACAAGCAGCACGGGACTTTGCTGTCGGCGAGCTCTGGCGCTGACCCGCGACGTGAGATCCCCCTTTCCACCCTCTGGTTTGACCACAGGGCCTCCCCTCCCCTATCTTCAGGCTAGATGGTAAATTATGACCAAGGTTAGCGTTTTTAAACCCCAATAAAAAACAACATCAGTTTTCTCAAGCAGTTTTTCTGTATCTTTCAAGCATCATTTTGTCACGCACAATATAAAAACACAGCAAAAACAATGACAATTTGTCTTTGCGAGCCAGGAATTGCATGCAAAATGCGCTGGGGGGGGGGGGGGGGTTTAAGGGTTGCCGCGCCCTTATTAAAATCCATTCTGTGTTCAAATACATACTTTTTTATATTGCATCTCATCTCGAAATTTTTAAAAAATTTAAATAGGAGGCGAAATAGACCTACCCGGTTAAACGCCCGGTTTCTTATTCGTTATGGGGGGCTTGTTTTAAAAAAGTTCACCCTAAGTTTCATAAGGTTTGTCTGGTTTTTTGCAGGGATTTTCACAGTCTGGGGCGGCCAGATGGCTCGGCTAGTTGTTTAAGAAAAAGGGAAAGAACGAAGTCCGTCCCGCAAATGTGGTTTGGGAAAGTAGAGGAGTGATTACGCCCCGATAACAAAGGGAAAACTCTTTTGTGTTGTCGGGGACCTGCCCCTTTATGATTTCAAGAAATCTATTTAAAAAATTTTATTCATTCATACACATTTTTTTAAAATTGTTATTGATTTGCTTTTACTATCATCATTATCATTTTATTTTTTAATATACACTTACAAAACAAACAAATCTCTAACACATTTTTTACTCATCTCATCAACTTTACTTCACAGGGGGCGCAATTGACCTAACCGGGTTTAAAACGCCTAGTTTCCAGTCGTCGTAAAGGGGATGGATAGCCATTTTTAAGTGTCCCCCCCCGTTCCCCCCCCCCTCCATCTCTTTATGACCAAAGGAAACGCGACATAACAAATTAAACTTTAAAAAGAACTTCTAAATTTAAAAAAAACCAAATCAACTTATGAGTTTTGTTCCCGCTGTAAATACAAGAACAGTATGAACCAAATAAAATTTATTAAGGTTAGGGTCTCCCGTTGGGCTCGGGGTATATACCCCGAGCTGGCTCTGCTAAAATTTTGGGAAAGGGGATTTAAGAGAAAAAATCTACCCCACAAACATCAGCTAAAATGAGTAAATTCTCCCCGAACTACAGACGAGCACTCAATCCTCATCGGGGACCTTCCCCGGGGGAACCTTGACGACCCTCACGAATGATAAGACCAACGAACGATGATAAAACAATGACGTCCGCGAAGTGAGAACCCCCCCTTCCACCCCTTACCCCTGGCTGGTTTTACCCCCATTGGCCCCCCTCTATTCCTAGGTAAAATGGTGCATTATACCTAAAGGTTGACGCGTCTTAAACCAAAAAAAAAAATTCATCACTTGATTTATTTTATTACACTTAGAAACAATCTAATCATCAAAAACCCCCATTAATTATTTCAACAACTTTTTTATCACAGGCAAGCTTAGAAAAATTTATGCATCTACGGGTAACTAGAAGGAACAATACTCGATCAAAGCATTAATATTTTATAGTGGAATTCGATTTACAATCAATTAATCAAGAGAAAAAAATGCAAAGCATGTCACGAATTTAGAGATTTTGCCTATTTTTTTGAAAATAAAATTTTCCCGTTTTTTTGATTGTAGATTTGGAAAATTTTGTAATTTTTTACATTTTGGGAAAAATTTGAATTTATGTAAATTTTTTTGGGGAATTTGGGTTAAAATTTTTTCAATTGGTATTTTTATCATTGTTAATTTTAAAATTTTGATAATTTGTTAAGGGGAAATTTGGAAATTTTTAAAATTTTTAAATTTATCATTTGTTAATTGTAAATAGGTATTTTTTAATTGTGAAATTTTTAAATTTATCATTTTGTTAAATTTTTTGCAAATTTGGATTTTGTTAATTTTTTACTTTGGGAAATTTTTTGAAATTGTTTAAATATGCAATTTATCAAAAAATTTTAAATTTTTAAATTTGGTATTTAAAAATTAAAATTTTTTTATATTTTTATGTGTGTATTTAAAAAAGCTTTATTTTAAAAAAAGATTTATAAAGATAATAGTTTTAAGCCGCCCTATATACAGTCCAAATTGCTCATATATGGCCTTACCCCACGCATTTAAAAAAAAGCAAGGGCCGGTTGGGGTATTTCAGAAGGTTTCCTCAAATCCCAAAAAGAATCCCAAAAAATCCGGTTGGGGTTACGCCTTTTGAAAATCAATTTTCAGATTTTTGATTTGTGAAGAATGGGAAAAATAGCAATATTTAGTGAAGTATTTGACCGAAATAGTCACATTGGTTTTTAAAGTATCACATAGAATTAAGGTGGATAAGTAAAAGTTTGGCACTTTCTTTAATCTCTGGCGACCCGCCGCCTTAAAAAAATTTTTACCCCCTTTTTTTAAATTTTCTGAATTTTTTTTGCCTATTTATCAAAACCCCCAAAAAAAAACCAGTAACTTTTATGAAAATTTGTTTCAAAAAAAAGTTGTAGGGCATGAAAAAAAAAAAACATCGATATCATATTCTTTATGGTCCGAGATGATAATGGCCCAACGCTCAGACAAACAAGACCATTGTGCGGGGGAGCACGTAAACGTTGCCGCGCGCTACCACTAGCGCAAGCCATGGCCATAAGTCCCCTAGGAATTTGACCTTTATAATTTTTTTTCTATCCTGTTAGGGTATCCCCAAGGATAAAAAACTTGGGTAAAATTGGCATCCCGGGCCTAAGTTTTTTTACGACGCATCTTATTTGGACAAATGCGTTTAGTACACGCCTTTAAATTTCAATAATTTTCTATACTTTTTACTATGTGTAAAAGTCTAACGTAATTAAAGGATTCTCCCAAAAAATTTTCAATTTAAAAGATAAAATTTGGTCATCCTGGGAAAAATTGTGGTATTGTTATAGTGAAAAATATTATTAACATTCCCGCGTACAGGTCACTATTTACCTCCAATCGTGTTTTCTGATAGTATATAAAAATTTTTCACAAAATATCAAAATTAATTGGAAAAAGATTTGACTTACAGGGCAATCTTAATTTTTTCCCACGACACCAAAGGGGGCCCTTTTCCAAATGGCCCCCAACAAATTATTTGAAATTTTGTGAAAGAAGTTGAAATTTGGTGTACCCAAAAGATCGTCTTAAAAATGACTTTTGAATAGGCAATGTCAAAAATAACAACACAATGGCACCAATGGGGGCCATTTTAGAAGATGGCCGCCACACCATTATTACGAACCCCGAAATTTTAGACGAATCTTTTTGTGTACACACATAGGGGACTCCCCTTTTAAAAAAGTCGTATTTATGTGTTATATCAAACTTTTTTGAAACAATGAGTATGGGCCGCTATCGCGTATCTTGAAATAAAAGCTAGGAATTAAAAAATGCAATAATTACTACTTATAACAATTCCTTGTTTTTTATACAATTATAGGGAATTTGACAAGTTTTTATGTTACATTTTTATAATTTTTGCATTTTAAATATGACAAGTGAAATGTTTATATTCCCATTTTTTGTTCTTCAATTAAATTCCCGTTAGTAATGGGGATGCGTAGATCCCAAAGATTCACCCCCTATAGTCGCCAAAAGAAGCCCCCAAAATACGCTACCTTACATGCGTTTTTTGTCAAAAATTTTACCTCTTGGTAACATTTACAAGACAGCCAAAAGAATTCACCAAATTTGGGTTTTTAAAAAAACGCCCAAAAGGCAGCCAAATGTTTGCCCAAAATTTTCCAAATTATGATCATGTCATAAATTGACTTAGTATGATGGGGTTTTTGCATTAAAAAATGTTGAAGATCGTGAAAAAGAATAGAAGACCCTGCTTTCGAGTTCCTATATGGCCATCAAAAAATCTAAAAATTTAAAGAATTCTAATAAATTCAGGATACAGAAAACACAAAAGTAAATAGTGCATGCATCATTACTATGTGTTGAAAAAATTAAGAACCGGTTTGAAATGCATACATTATAATAATTGATGTTTCGTAACAGACAACATTGATTTTTATCTAAAACCCCGTTAAAACCTTGGGTAAAATATGGTTAATTTCATGTAAACCTAAAAAGGGGTCACTTGAAAAAAGCCAGTTTTATGTTGCTTATGTTTCTATTTACACACAAAACTCCTTTAAAAAATGAATATTTTAAATGGGTTACACTGTGCCATCTTTTTTCTTTCGGACAGGATTTATTTTTCACCAACTATATTTTATATTTTTTTTTTCAAACTAGGAAAAAATACTCTAGAGCATGCCATGTTAAAGAATCTTTTGGTTAAAGTACACATTTTTCTATCACTCAAAACGCTTGTTTCAAAGGGGAAACATCCTCTTCGCGTCCAAAAAACACCCAAAACCGTTGAAGGACAGGAAATAAGCTGAAGAAAGCAGTTTTTACGGCACCCAAATGGCCACGAGGTATCCCGTGACAATCAAAATTTTTGGTATCCCCTTTTTACCTTTTGTAAACTTCGGGAACTATGTGGAACGTCTTTTGTAGGTTTGGGGTCTTCCCCTCAGTTAGTAAAAACTGTCATTCTTTTGGCTAAGGGTTTGGCGTTATATTTGGTGCTAAGTGGTCATCACTTGTAAATTTAAAAGGGGAAATGTGTCAACCACTTGATGGATATCTTGCCCCCAAAAAGGAGAAAATGTTTTTAACTCATTTGGGTGCCCATCGTGAAGCAGGCTATCAATATTTTTGAGTTGAAATTTCGGGGCTACCTTTGGCAAACCCCTTGGCAATCAAAATCAAGCCTTTGGGCTCTTAGATCCTCTTTGCAACCTTTTCAAAAAAAATTTTACAAGGGCTGGAAGTTATTTAAAACGTCAAGTCGTTCAAAAAACTTTTTCCTTAGCTGAGTGGGTGGGGGGTAATACTGGCCTGCTAAAAGGATTGAGTATAGAGGAGCCCAAAGCTAATTTTGTGTATATGTTTAGGGTCTCAAACGGATAAATTTTGAGTAACCAAATTTTGCACCCAAAGTCAGTTATTACCGGACATCGCCTTTTTTTAAGGGGGGAAATTTAAATTTAACGAACTGAAATGGGGAAAAAAAATTTCCCTTTTCTATTTTAATGCCAAACATTATGTAAAGCACATAGAAACTGTCAAAATGCCTACATTGATAAAAAAAAAAGTGAATTATTAAAGTATAATTATTGCTAGTATTAATTCTTTAGCAATTTGCAAGAACCCCCTACGGATCCTACTACATTTTTTTAAAAAGTATTGATATAACACATAAATATGACATGTTTCAATGGAGTGCCCTATGTAGTACACAAAAAAAAGATTCTGTCATAAAAATTTTCGTGGTTCGAATAATTGTTGGGGCCATCTTCTAAAATGGCCGCCATTGGGGCCCTTTTGGGAGTTTGACTGGCCTTTCAAAAATTTTTAATGACATGATCTATGGTACACCAAATTTAACTTCTGTCACAAAATTTAAATAATTTTTTGGGGGGGTACTTGGAAAAAGGCCCCCCATTTATGTCGTGGGATAAAAAGAGTTGCCCATATAGTTAAATCATTTTCCAATTAAAATTTTTTTTATATTTGTGGCAAATTTTTTTATGTCTATCATGAAAGGGACAATTGGAGGAAATAGTGACCCGTACGCAGGACTAAAAGTGATAATAATAGTATTTCACTATAACAAATACCAAATGTTGCCGAATGTCCAAAATTTTATAAAATTTTAAAAGGAAATTTGTTGGGAAAAACCAATTATTAGTCAGTTTTTTACAAAAGTAGTCAAAAGATAGAAAATGATTTAAAATAAGAGCGTGTACTAAATGCATATGCCAAAAAAGTGGCGTCATAAAAAAACTTTGGCCGATGTCGATTTTTACCCAAGAATTTTTTTATCCTTAAGGTAACTTATACCTAACAAGACAGAAGGAAAAATCTATAAAGGTCGAAATTTAACGGACTTAGGCCTGGACTGCGCTAGGGAAACGGGAAGAGCAAACGTTTTAGGCGCTCCCGCCACAATGGGCTTTCTTGTCATGTAGCGTTCGGCCATTATTTTTCTACGGACACAATCAAGAATATGATACGATGTGTTTTTTCTGTCCCCTTAAATTTTATTTTAAAAAAATTTCATAAAGTTACTGGTTTTGTTTTTGTTATGTAAATATGCAAAAAAATTTTAATAATTAAAAAAAAAGGGGAAAAAATTTTCATCAAGGGCCGTAGGGTTTCCAGATAATCAAAAGGGAAAGGCGCACCAAACACCTTAAACTTTTTTTGACAATTAAAACAAAAATTTAGCTATTTCGGTTCAAACTTACAAAATTTCTAATTTTCCGTTTTTGGGCAAAATCAAAAAATCTAAAAAATTTATTTTTAAAATGGCGGAAAACCCCCCAATTGGTTTTTTTTGGGATTCTGTTGGGGATGCCGGAGACTCACCTTAACAAATCCCGACCGGGCCCTGCTTTTTTTTTTAATGGGTTTGGGCATATACAACGGCCCGTACTAGAATGGTTCAGCCCCGGGGGGGAAGGTCCCTCTAGATTGTTCTTTTTGCGGTTTATAAAAAACCCCATGGTCTCACCATGGTTTGACTCGCAGCTATGGCTGCGTACCCTCTTTCCCCAGTGTCACCGTCCAACTGGGAAAAGAGTTTTCCACAATTAAATAATTATCATTTACTCATAAAGTTAACAAACTCGGTATTGGAAAATTCAGGGGTCAAAATAAGGCCAAAGGCACTTACATAAGCATGCATTGCACTAAAAAATATCAACAAAAATCAACTTTAACTCATAGACTTTCCCTCACTAATTTTAAAGGGGGTGATTTACGGATTAAACCGATAGCTAAGTTCGAGAGCTTTTTTTTCGACAAGACAGATGTAATTTTTGGTTTTTAACAATTAAAGTATTATTTTTTTTTAAATTTTTTTATTTTTTTTTTGCACTCATCACATTTTTTTATTTTCTTTTACTCAGAAAATAATATAATCATCAAAAAACCATTAACAATTTAATAATATTTAATACACAGGCGGCGCAAATGCCTTTCCGTTGAAGGGCCCCTTTTTTCTCACGTCGTCTTGGGGTGATTTTCGTGATGGGTTAATTTTTTTTTAAAAGAATTTTTAAAAAATTCGTTTACAGAAAAAAAAAAATGAACTTTCAAAAGTTAAATTCTTTAAAACCTTTAATTTTTAAAATTTTAAGTTGTCTTTAAAAATGAACTAAGTTTTTTTAAAGTTTTCTGTAAAAAAAAACACTTTTTTTTTAAAAGGTTTGGGGTAAAATGTAAAAAAAACGAGAAAACATTAGAAAGGCGGACCAAAATACTCGCGAGTTTTAGTCTTTCAAAGTGTTGATGTCTTTGATCGTGTGATGATTTGTACTACATTCTCGTGACCAGCTTGTAAAAATTTTGGCAGAACTGAGGTACGATGAAACAACGATTTGTTATTGTTTTAAAGCGTCGACGGCGGCGAGTCAACGGCTGCTCGACGCACGGAAAGAACTTTCAAATAACCTTTCAAAACTGAAAAGTTCGTTCTCAGAAAGAACTTTTAAAAGTTCAAGTTCATTTATTTAAAAAAAAGAGTTAGTTCTCTGAAAAGTTCACAAAAAAGAACGCGTTCACGAGAACGCGTTTTTTAATCCCCGTCTGGGCCCGGGGAAGAATTGGCCCAGAGCATGGCTCTGCTAATCGTAAAAGGGCGATTCAAGAGAAAAAGTCCACCTCGCAAACGTCAGCTAGAATAGAGCGGAGTATATTACTCTCCGAAACTAGAGGCGAGCTCTGGCAATCGTCGTCGGGGACACCTCCCCCTTCCCTTGATGACCACACCGACGACGATGACAATGACACCACGAACAATGACGAAGACAATGACGACCGCGACGTGAGGACCCCCCTTTCTCCCCTTACCCGTGGCTGGTTCTGAGCAGCATGGGCCCCTCCTCCCCGCCCCCCGCCTAGGTTAGAGTGGTGCATTATGACCAAACGGTTGATGCGTCCTTAATCCAAATAAAAAAACATATTTAGCTGTTATTTTCATTTTTCTTTTTTTATATATAAACTACTTAGAAAACAATATAATCTTCAGACACACCATAAACTTAACATTCAATACAGGCGTCGCGAATCGACCTAAACGGTTGAAACGCCCTAGTTTCTCACGCGAATAAATGAACAGTCTAATTTTTCCTACCCTAATCACTCAACCAGTGTTGCCCTATCGACTTATCATATGAAGAACTTGCCTCATATGAAACACAAAACTTTTTTAAATTTTCTCCATTTAAATTTACAACTTATTGAATTACAATTTACACCATTGTTCTTTTCTTGTTTTCGTGCAATACTTTGTATTTGCTATTAATTTGTAAATCGATGTAATAGAAAAAGTTATACAAACATCATTATTAGGGATTCACTTACTCCTTCACTAGTTGATTCTTGCATTCACGGGCGGCGCTATGACCTAACCGTTGAAGCGCCCTAGTTCTCACGTCGTCTATCGTACGCCTAAAATAACTTTTTAAAATCTCCTTTAAACCGTTTCACGGACTTTGTAAGTTTAAATATTACACCACAAATGTCACAGCTCGGTTTGGGAATGTGTAGTAAATGCCTGCTATGTAAAGCGAGGAAAGAGAAAAAGTCATCTGCAAACATCAGCTTGTATGTAGGGAGTATCTTACTCTCTTGCACGTAGAGTTGAACTCTGGCTGTCGTCGTCGGGACCTTGCCTCCTTCTCTGACCACCTACCTGACGACGACAATGACACCAGAACTACGACAAAGACGTGACGACCACGACGTGAGAA
>JAMZAV010013583.1:0-14646 GCA_024449915.1 Sweltsa coloradensis | reverse complement strand
ATTTTGAAACCATAAATGAAAACACATCATCGTTTTGACTTGATCAAGTCAAACTTTTTCCAAACTGCATGTAAACGTAGTAATGGTTATTCCAGAAACCCATAAAAAAATCATGGATCTAAATTTAACGAAATATTAAGTATGGAGAAATTATGGTGAAGAGTCTTTATATTCCTTTCATTTAAGAGTTAGTAATAAACATCAACGCATATGTTCTTATCATAATAAAAAGATAAAGCTGTTAGTAAAATTTAGAGCAAAATAAAAGGAACATAATCTCAAAGAATCGTAAAAAATAAGATAATAAAATAAAAGTAATGATCAGAGGATGTTTAAAAGCTCTCGGGTAAAGCGGTGAGGAACCAGAACCATTGCCTAGTTCAGGCAAAAGCAGTTCTAGTGAAGATGGACGTCTGGTTCTCCAAAGTCTTGCTTTTGCTGGTTATTGCCAGTCTTAGCGTCAAGGGCCATGGTAAGTTGAATGTCTCACGAGTGAGTGCATCTGAATAGTTCGTGAAAAAATACCAGACGTCCCATTTTGATACGATTGCATTAAACTGTGGTAATCTGTGTATTTTGATCATTGATACCAAACCATAGTTCTTACAAGAGTTGAAGTTTTAGCTTCATGGCACTAAGAGGTTAAAGTGAAAATCTCCACACTCACTTTATTATATTGTTACTGACACTAATACTACACTAATAATCTGTACCCGGCAATAGTTGCTCGAGGTCTGCTCAGTCGAAAGCAGTGGCTGGAGATATCGATGCCTGGTTACAGAATATAACTTTCTTTATCATCGACTTAATCGTTTTCGACGGGAGATGTTCGTCCCTCCTGCAGGATGTGTGGTGGTCTGTTGCTGGGACTCTGATCTCAGCAAGGGCGACTATTAGTGGAATTTGGACGGACACCAGAGAATAATTTTTCTACCAGTTGGCGGATGATGAGTTTCAAGTCTAAGGACTCCACGGTTATCATGAAAACTCAATGATCGGTGTTGCAATTGTCATTCTTAGATTTTGTTTTGCAGTATTTGCAGCGTGGCTCGCTATGTATTTAAAAAAAATAAATAGTAACTATTCCCAATTAAACAACCAATACTAACATGAAGGTTCGAACTTAAGAACTAACTGGTAAGCATTCGTTCAAAGCAGATATCATTAATTATTTTCAGACTCGGGATTCGATGTTTCGCCGCTTAATCAAGAACGAATGTTCCGGGACTAGCAGACGCAGCTCTGGAGAGCGCCCCATCTGCCAGAGCACCTAATGTCGCCAGTCAGGCCTCGCCGGCAGAAGAATCGCGAGCGAAAGGTATCTTAACGAAACAGGTGCCGCGACACAACGAGTCGGCGCAAAATCTGGGCGAGCGGCTTCTTACAAGCATAGTTCCGTCAATACAAACTGACCCCCCAAGCAGAGCAAATCCCCAATCAAGAGGTATGTTATTTAATTCCTTAAAGAAAAATCTAAGGATCTACGTGGACCCAGGACTGAACAGACCTCGGTGAAACAAGCTGATCCCAACCAAGTCAAGACGCGGTCGAGAGGTGTTTTGTTTTGAAAACAGGTGCAGCGCTGATCAGACTTAAGCATCTTGGCAGAGATCTTGTTAAAAAACCAACCCGCCAAAAACAGCCCGCGAAAGGTCGTACCCTGTCTGCCAGAGGAGCCTCAATCCAGGATGTTTATTTATGGTGCCATAGTGAAGCATCTTAATGATCTCCGCTATTTAAGGAAATAAAACAGACCCAGGCTAAACCAGCTGAGCCAGGTGTAGCCCAGCCACCAATCTAGAGGTGTATTCAGTAAATTGGTGCAGAAATTAAAGGACACTCTAGCCACCCAGGATTCAACGGCCCCAGACTAAACAAGCCGAGCCAGATCGCGCCGACCCGGAGTCAAGATCAAGTATATTATTCGGAGCCTTGGTTCAGAAAATTAAGGACGATCTAGCCACACAGAGGACCCAGGAAAACAGCCGAGCCAGGTCAAGTCCAGCCAGAATCGAGAGGATTAATAAAGCGTTTCTTGGTACAGCACTTGAAGAGTCTCGGCAGACCGAAAACTGAAAGGCCCCAGGTGAAACAAAAGCCCAGCCAGGTCAAGCGGCGAAACCAGTGCAGCCGAACTTAGCAAAAACCAAGCGGAGTCAGCTCGAGCTCACATGTGACCCAACACCAATGAGAAGAGTCCAGCCCAGCCTATCTCAGCGGAACCAAGCCAAGCCAGGCCGAGCTCACTCGAGTCCAGACCCAACGAGACTCGCTAGTTAACAACAACCAGTAATAAACTCTTCATTCAGCTCCGGTATCAATCCTTGAAAATCTAATTGTTGTAGTTGTAGTATCTTTTTGTATGTAATGTTTCGCAATAGTCTAATGTATTGTAAATTAATAAACAGAATATTTTGCAAAGGCTAGTACATTTATTGTCCTTCACTCTCTTATTCCGGGATATAACTAGTTGGGGACGAGAATACCATTGTAAGAATTTCAAATTCGTTCACAGGGTTTCAAATTACATGCAGGACCCCAAAGCCATTTGCCACAAGCCATTTGTAAATCATGATTAGTTAGTTCACAATCATAATGTAAACTTTTAATTGACTTTGGGGGCAACTAGCGATCATTTGGTTACATTCTGACTTAACATTAAACAGCAGGCCTGCTTCATCCATTGTGTTCACTCATTGAATTCGGGTACTACTAGGTTGTAGCAATGCATCAGGTTGTTGTTCCTCCCCCACAGGGTTGTTTAAAGGGAACAAAGTAACCAACACAGGGCATCAGCGTTTCCATGATTGCGGTTCCAGGCTAATGTTTTATTGCTGGGATTGGTACTCTAACAGGATCAGTGCTCAATGCATGAGTTTTGAACTGGGTCTTTTAACATCCCAAATTTTTTAATAAAATTCTAAAATTAGCATAATTGCTATTTTCAACCATTCAGCATAATATAGTCCATCATGAATGGAATACATAACACCAACATTTTGAATGATCATACAGAAGGACGATGTACTGTGCTAATGCTGAACTGATGTACATAAAGGAGCCACAAACCACAATCTCAGAGTTGCTCACCAACACTGTTCAGTGCCATTCAGTGTTCGGCTAGTGTAAGCAATTACCTGATCCAGATAATTTTAATTTCTGAAACAGAATAGCTTCTATAGTGTAGCCTCTTGTTTCACAAGATAGAATGAATGGTGTCTTTAAATTTGGTTATCGTAGTAGTACTGGCTCTGTACAGAAAGCATTCTTTAACTTATCAAATTATTCCTGAAATGCAAACGACCTGTCAAATTTATGTCTAAAAAGTAGTTGATTCAGTGGAACAAAAGTTTAGAAAAATTTTCTAATTAAACTCCTATAAAATCCATCTGGTCCCAAAAATGCATCCGATAATGCACGCGGTCTTACGCTGGGGTTATGTTTTGAATACTGAGACATTTCTGGATGAGACGTTATACCCGTAGATGATACCCCCACCCCAGAGTCTCCCGCCTGCTCTTGGCACCGGCCAGTGTAAGGCTGTGGCCGCAGTGCCCCAATTCCCACCCAAGATTCTCCCATCTCACCATCTACATGCAGGTGCGTAGGGAGAACACGTTTTCATTTGATCCCCCCCCCCCCCCCACACACACTTCAAGATGTTGAACATTTAGTTTGCCTTTCATCAGAAGGGCAATAGCTGAAAAACTAGTTATTAGCTGACTTGTGGCTAGTTGTGCAGAAAAGTATGCAGAGGCAAAAAAAGCTCATAAGCTCATCATTTCCAACACCCACCCAACCCCACCTATCCAACAACATTCGAAAAAGAGTTCCTTTGCACCTGAACAAAAGATGCTGCCATGATGCTGGATAAAGCAGTTTTAAAATGCAATTTCCATCATAAAAAAGCAAATTGGCCTTTCTGCAATGTGAATGTTGTATTGTTAATATCTTTTTATCCACTTCTACCAGCCAATGGCCTCTGGCGAAATCTTTACACGAGAATAACTCTGATCCCTCCAACTGTGTGAGCGTATCTTGCAGGTGTGGCAGTGGCAATAAATCGTTGTTTCGTTCTTTCGTTAACAGTCTCGGTAGTTACAGGGTTGAAGCATTCGACCGGCAATCGGGAGAACTGGGTTCGATACCCGACTGAGACGAAATTGTTAATTTCTGGATTGATTTTCATATAATCAAGTAAAGGAAACAGTCGTCGATCGAATTACCTTCATAAAGCAAAATAACACAATGTGTGTAGGATATGTTTTACCATACACACCAAACATTTCATCGTTTCAGAATTGCTATTCGGAGTAAACAAAATAGAATTATTTTTTGAAGTATGTGTAACTATAAAGCTTTATTAATATTCTATTAGGAGTATTTTGGATCAGAATATTGAAGACACAAACATGCTTGTTTTGGATAGATATTTATTTATTCATTACTGTGCTCACATAATATTTAGTTGATCAGTGTGGATAGTTGTACTTGAGAATGCACAAGAAGAAGCACAGAGCATCTCTGAGGCCGACCTCTTAGTTACCACCGAACAGGTGGAGGTGCTTGTCACCAATGTATGGCGAGCGTCTTCAGCCAAGCGAGCCTCCGCGGACGCACTCGCGTCTTCACCGGCGGCGGGTAGCGCCAGGCAGGAGCCTAAAGAACAAGAACACTGCATGTCAATACCCTCTCACTCGCCTTTGCAAAGAAGCAACCACTTGAAAGTGAGATTAGTGTTTCTATTTTCTCAACTAATTGCAAGAAAGTAATATTTTGTTAAATTCTTTGCCACTTTTTTGCATACTTAGTATCCAACTCTACCCCTATCGTCCAAAGAGTTTTTTTGTTAAAATTTTTTACTCATTATATAATATGTTTTTATTCAATATCTCTACACACTGAGCTATATATTATACAATTTCTATGTTAAAATGTAAAGAGCCCCATGACTCAGGTTATTTTGTACACACTGTATGCACTGCTGTACCGTTATTATAAGTTAAATAAATACCTTTAAAAAAAATCCCTATCAAATGGAGGATTTGTTTGTAAACCCAGCACCATCTCAATAAATAATGATAATAAAGGAGTTATCTTGCAAAGTTTTATTCACTAATTAGCTACGCTCCATAAAAGGTACCCTCGTACTACAGATAACAGAGTACACTCGTAACTCTATTATCTTTTGCTCGTATTTGATGTAAGCAGTTCATCATTGCTATATAGCACTGGCTATTGTATTAACCTCTGGCCGATAATTTGAAAGTCGAAGAAACATGTCTGAAAAGTTTGCTGAATAAAAGAAGGCCTTTAACAGAAAAAAAAATTGTGAATTTTTTTTGGAGGGGACTAACCTCACTTTTGGAAATTATTCTAGATTTTTGGACAAAAGTGTAGCATACAAGACTCGTTCAATATTTAATTTTGAGAATCGGTTTTCTGGACATAGTTTCTAAACACCTTTTAGCTATAACTTGACTATAGCTAAAATAGTTTTCTGAAAATAACAGTTGGTGTACGATTTTTTTTTGTCAAAGATTGTACTGCAATTTTTCAAGAATCCTGGCTCTAAGAGGCTAAACAAGGTTCTGGAACAAGAAGGATGTAGATCCTACTCTCTAACGTCCACGAATTGAAAGGTGCCAGGCTATGCTATACACCATATGGGGGTTATACCGAAAACTTATTTTATTATTATTATTATTATTATTTTTATTATTTTTATTATTATTATTATTATTTTATTATAGTGGTTCTTTTTTGTTCAAACAATCTCAGGTACATTTGCGACCTGGTATACACAAGGCGGGGTGGGGCCCCAAGCCCAACAAAAGTTTACATTATAACAGCGTGGAAAACATAAGTATAGTACACATATTACTGTAGACAATTAATCTAATTAACAAAATAATAATAAAGATGAGTGTGATAACAAAATCAATAAAGTTTCTATCTATAAAACAAGCAATTGTATGGCAAAATCTTTTAAAGAGAGAGAGGGGAAAGAGAGAGAGAGAGAGAGAGAGAGAGAGAGAGAGAGAGAAAAGAAAGAGAGTGATTACTGCAAAAATCTTCTGACTATGTGGCACGTTTGAAGGATGACTGCTTTCTGCATGCTGATGTAGAGATTTGGAGACAAAACCCAGGCATTGTAGGCTGGCAGAGAGGGAAGATGGTATGGACTCCAGTGGCTGAGATCACGATAGGCACGACAGTAACAGTTTCATTTTCCAAATTTTTGTTCTTTCTTGACTTAAATTTTGGCTATTTTTCCGCCTTAGTGTTCTCGGTGTTCTCAATATTTTTACTCATGGGGATCGCAATGTCAATTAGATATGTAATTCTGTTAGATTTATCGCATAAAATGATGTCCGGTTTGTTGTGGTCTATGGTTTTGTCGTTATAACCTGTTTACCCCAATACATTATAAATTCGCATTTTCGATCACAGGTGCAGGAAATACTTGTAATAAGGAGGTGGATTGACAAGTAGATGTGCGTTCATTCCTAGATGTTGATAAACTATTTTTTGCTACCTGATTATGCCTACTGAGATACCACGTGTTGGCAATTGAAGGACACCCAGCTATAACATTGGTCTATTGTCTCCGTAAACTTTTTGCATTTTCTACACATATCATTGTCATTGGATTTGATGATGAATTTTTTATATTTTGTTGGTATTTATAACTGATCTTGGATGGCGAACATAAATCCTTGGGGGTTTCAGCAAAAAAATCTCCTTTGTGAATCCATCTTATTGATTTAAAAATGTCAATATTTGGCTGCTGAATGCTTTTGGGGGACCTCCCATGAAGTGATTTAGTATTCCAGACATTCATCTTCATATTTAAATCTTCTATGTATATTTCTGGATGGAAAGAACCCGCCCATTTAGCCTGAGGGGAGTTATAGTTTTATCTCTGTTTTAAGTTCTTGGTGATAGTGAAATGTAAGAATTTTAAGAAAGTATGATCTTAGTTTATGAACTTGCGAATACCCAATGACCGAATATTTACCAATCCTCTTCCACCCTTTCCCCGTGGTATATATAAACCTTTCAGAAGATGCTTTTGGGTGGTGAGTTCTGAAGAAGGTCATTTGTTTTCTTTTTTAAACGTCTAGGTCCATCAAGTCCACATCTGACACTTCACAATCCCAAATGAAAAGGTCAAGATTGGTAAAGCCCATGCATTTAATGCCTTGATTTTATAGCTTCCTTTAACATTTGTTTTTAGATAGTTTTAACTCTATGTTCATACTTTTTTTAAAAATACATTTTTTTAATTCCCTTGTGGTTAAGAATAATGTTTTGCCTCATTCCTAGGTATTTGTATCTTTCTTCGCTTTTGGTTTATGTTTGGAATTTCTTGACCCAACACCAATTTGGAAATTTGTCAGTTTCTTGCAATTTTCCACTTTTCATATGCATTGAAGCACATTATCTAATCCAAATTCCATATGAATGTCTTCACTGAATAATTTTACTATGTCAATTAAAATTTGAGCCTTCTTTGATTTTCCATACATTTTAAAATCATCCAATACAGCAGAATGTGTTATCCTTGTCATTATTTCTTACGGGTAAGGCGATATCCAGCATTTGTTTGATTAAGTAGCTCTGATACGGGGTTTAATCGAGACAAAACCATAGAGGGCTAAGGGTGCCCCCCGGAAGATCCTCTCTTTATTGCCATATTTTCAATTTTAAACAGAATCTAAATTTGGGTTTTTTAGTATTATATTAATTCCCCATGAATCATGAGATGCTTAAGCACCGTTATAAAACTGTGGATTTACCTTATACAAATCAAGAACTTTGATTAACCAATCGTGCGGAACCGAATCAAATGCTTTTTTGTAGTCTAGTAAGCTACTGATAGATTCCTCTTTTGTCATTTGCATGTTTTGTAACAATACTATCAATTATAAGCTGCTTTTTAAACATCCATATGCATTTTGTGTGCATCCTTTCTGTTCCCACGCTAAAATTTCATGTTCTGATAAATGTTCTGTTAATTTCAAGGTAAAGTTTGATGTTAGAATTTTATAAATGGTTGGCAAGCAAGTGATGGTCTATAATTTTTGGGGTCCGATCTGTCTCCTGTCTTGAATATCATATTGGGTTAAAACCCTGAGTAAGAATCCTGGAACAAGTGATGGGTCGTGAAGTACTTGGTTAAAGAAATCCTTTAGTTTACAATGCACTGGCGTTAGTCTTTTCCCACAAAAGTTTTGTATTCCCTCTACTCCAGGGGCTTTCCAATTATGAGTTTTTTTTTTTTGCATATGTGATGTCGTCTATATTTACTACTATATCGGCATTTCCTCAATTTCATCTGTTCTTTGTTTATATGAGGAAGCCATTTGCCGCCTCGCGGTTAAAGTCTTTTGGGTTTTTGGGACCAAATTTTTGCTCCAATATTCTCCAAGGCTTCTTTAGTAGGAGGAGGAATTTTGTCGTTGTCAACCATAACTTTTTTCCTAGTTTCCGATAAAACAGTTTCTCATTACTCTTAAACAATTTGTTTTCTTCGTGTTTTTCCTGCACACTGCACATATCTTTTTAAAGCGTGCCGTTTAGAGCTTTCAATCTTTGTTTCATAGTTTTCCAAATATTCTTCACTTTTTAAATCTGAAATCTTCTTCACATGGATATGTTCCGGCTTTTCTCAAACACTGGTTAACTTGTTCCTCAGGGACACCGATGTGTTATTTACTAGATATGCTGTTAGATGTTCCAATATCTCCTTTAGTACGTTGATTCTATGTTCTAACCTTCTTTTCCATTTTTCCTCCCTTTTTGGTTTAGCCCTATTGTTTCTGAATTTCTTGGTTGGAATAAGGTAAAAGTTGAACTTCTCTGCTACATTTGACTGCTCCACAAAATACAGCCAGTTTGAATTTTCATGAAATCGGTTGGATCTAAATTACTTAAATATTCTTCCAATTAGTTATTCAGACAGTTAATGTAAAGGGCATATATTTTTATTGTAATAATCTTGGTAAGTTCGGTCTCTCTTTGAAAGGAATGTGTTAAAATTGCTAATGTTGTTCTAAAATGCTATTCTTATATGTTCTGCTGGGTTTCCCAAATCATTATTTATGTTCTAAACGCGTCTTTTCCCTATGGCCTAAAACCTCATGCAACTGTGCAGGGGTCGTGCTAACGTCGTCAGATTCGAGATTATCTTGTCTGTATATTTCATACCCGACTTCTCGTCTTATTTGGTCGATTACATCTTGCCTGAGATTTGCTTTTTAAAAAATTATAGGAAGTCTATCTACAACATTTTGTTCTGTCATTTCTAGCTCTGGAAATTGTGTAGTATGCTCCCTGTATAACCGCTGTCTCCATCCGGTAAAGGCTCGTCTTTACATTCGTTCACCCTAAAGAGGAGCGCATAACATTTTCGTTCATTTCATGTGACCCATTTTGTTCTTTTTTGGTCTCCGTTCGTTTGTTTCGGGTTAGAGACTACTGGAGCGCCGGTATTCTGAGTGGCCGTGGCCGTAGAATGCAAGGCTTCTTCAGATCGTCCTCCATTCCGATTAGTTGACTAAGCTCTTTGTCATAATTCAGTATACCTTGATTTAACTATTGTCTCTGCTTTTTTTTCATAAAGATGTTTTTTGACCAATTTTACAAAATACATTTTGTAAAACTGTTTATATCTTTTCACATGGTACATGAAAAACAGAACCTAATACTTCAGTTTATACACTGACATTAATATTAAAACTGGATACTTACATTTGTAGAAAACAACGCTTATTTCACTCGCAAATCTGCAATGTATACAGAGCACCATTTTTTCACTTGAAGGCAGACCTAGAGGAGGTTGCTATGGTATATTATATTTATAAATTAAAATTATTAGATTATTATTATTTTATTTTTTAAACGCTTAATTAGCTTTTATTGTTTTCTGTCTGTTTGACTTTTCTGTCTGTCTAGACGAAATCTTAAAATCGATATTTCATTACAATGCTTATATTAGCTTATTGTGCTTGTCTGTCTGTCTGTCTGTCTGTCTGTCCGTCTGGACGGAATCTTACAATCGATATTTCACCCACTTCTCAATGTCCAATCGAGCTGAAATTTTTCACACATACGTATTCTTGATGACAATAGATGAATCAATTAACAGATTTAGTAATTAATCAAATTTAAATTTAAACTTAATTATTAATTAGAGTTTTATATGGGAATCTGTATTTCATTCACTTTTTCAATGTCCAATCAAGCTGAAATTTTTCACGCATACGTATACTTGATGACAATAGATGAATTAATTAACAGATTTTCTAATTAATCAATTAATTCATCTTAATTAATAATTAAGTTTTTTATGGGAATCGATATTTCACCCACTTCCCAATATCCGATCGAGCTGAAATTTTTCACACAGGGCGTACAACGCTTAATTCATGTGTTTGTCTGTCTGTCTGCCTGTCTGTCTGTCTGTCTTTTTCTGTCTGTCTGGTCTGTCTGTCTGTTTTCTGTCCTTTATTGCAATGCGGCCCACAACGCTCACCGCGCTCCACTTACAAGTTCAATCCCGTGCGGTGAGTATTCACCATGTACGCATAGTTGCGTTCCCCTACATCCCCCTTCCCTTGACGACCTCCCCGCCGACGATGACAATGACAATGACACAACGAACGATGACAAAGACGATGACGACCGCGACGTGAGAACCCCCTGTTCCTCCCCTTACCTGTGGCTGGTTCTGATTAGCATGAGCCCCCCCCCCCCCCCCCCCCTAGGCTAGAGTGGTGCATTATGACCTAACGGTTGACGCGTCTTTAATCCAAATAAACCAAAAAAAAAAAAATCGCGTGCTTTGACCTCACAGTTGATCGGATGGAGTTGGTGCCAGCACGACTACTGTTATCTATCACGGTAGGAATGGATTGTTTAAAAAAAAACAATATAATATAAAAATATGAAAAATAAATACATTATCGTTAAGACTAAAAAATATAAAATAATATTACATGATTTTTTTTTTTTTAAACAACGCTTATTTTTAAATGTACTAAAAAGTAAAAAATAAATTTTCGCCCAACAAATTTTTGCCTTACTTTGAAATTAAAAGCGTTGGGCGCTTTCCTTCCATGAACAACAAAATTCTGTAATCTTGTCAATACCGTAAGCGCCCAACGCTTTTAATTTCCGAGTAAGGCAAAAATTTGTTGGGCGAAAATTTATTTTTTACTTTTTAGTACATATAAGCGTTGTTGTTTTTTTTTTTAAATTCATGTAATATTTTCCATCAAGAAACGGAAATGAAATTATACTCTTTCACTTGCTGGTGAAGTTTGTTGTAAAAAAATGGTCTTATAAATGGTGTAATTGATACAAGTATTCTTGTAATTGTAATTAAATGAGATATATAATATTATGTATGAAGTTGTTTAACAGTAGTACTTGATTGAAATACTCGCCTGAAACGCAGAAGAGGATGGCGACAACCAGGAAATAGAAGAACAACTTGGAAGACATTGTTGTTTGTTGGTGTTCACTTGAGAGTGCTGGACTGTTGTGTGATGACAGAACTCCTAGCAGACGGCTTTATATACAAGACGACACAACATGGAACTGCGCCTTTACGATCGCAGGTCTCGCGCTATTGTAATTAACACCGTAATGTGCTTTTAGTCAGTTTACTATCATAATTTTACTGCATTAACCTTCAAAAATGTTTTTTAGATAAAGCCTTTTATCTTATTACTAATAATATTGCGGACATAATTTTTCTTTACGTGCTTACACGTGATAGCGCATTAATTGTTTGGTATTATCTGCTAAAGTAAGTCATCATAGACCAATATTATAGGGGTATTTACCTGCTAAACCCAAAAAAATGTCATTCAGGCTAACTAGTTATGTTAAGAAAGTAACAGATAAAATTTAGGGTCCACCATGACCAGAAAAAAATGGTTTAACGAGAAAAGTCCCATTGGCAAAAATCTCTCATAAGTAATAACATAGGGACGACCATTATGCCCCGTGACATTGGAAGATTTTGATCCAAAAAATATTGATCATTATCTAGGTGCCCGTTAGGGCGCCGCAGCCAAGCCGTCCTGCGCTACACACTCAGGCACCTTATACAGCAAGCAGAGTTGGGTGATTTCGAGATGTTACCCAGCCATCATGAAACGTGATGTGAAATTTAAACTAAACAAAATCGAGGGATTTGGGTACCTGACAACACATGCAATTAAATTTTGGGGTACGAAGCATTCCTTCTTGGTGAAAAAATGGCTTGAAACATGCTCTAAATTACTTTAGCGATGTTAGCTACTACTAGTACGGTCTAGTTCTTCAGTTTCAATCGTCCAGCGATTCTGCCCAAACGGGTGGGGCTAGAACGTTCATATTTTACAATGTGCATTAAGGTTATAGTGATATAGTGTCTTTTGAAAGAAAAAGTTGTAAAAGTTTGATGGAAGGCTTCCAAATAAAGGTTTTATTATAAGCCTTTTACAAGAATATAATCAACAAGTTAAACTATAGTTACTTGACAATGATCACCTACATTGTTTACAAAAAACATGTTTTTGGCCACAAGATATTTAAAATTCTATTGTTAAGTGGTAATACCATATCAATTAAATCGACTTTGATAAAATTATTGTATTTTATCAAATAATTTTGTAATGTAACTTAAAAAAGTAATGAGATCCCACACATTAACAAACCACTTGTAAAAAAAACAGCCAAACCTTACACAATCAAAAGCAATGAGATCAAATAGAAATGCCAAGCTTATGTACCCTCCTACATTTTCGCAATCTTAATACATAAATTCACTCTGCCCTGTGACTGGATCCTTGCAAAGCGTGGCAAAATTTTATTTGCAACTATCATTTTAAATGTAAAAGTTTGTGCAAATTTATTTTGCCAAAGGTACCGCGCAACTTTTACATTTAAAATGATGGTTGCAAATAACATTTTGCCACGCTTTGCAAGGATCCAGTCACAGGGCAGAGTGAATTTATGTATTAAGATTGCGAAAATGTAGGAGGTTACATAAGCTTGGCATTCCTTTTAGATCTCATTGCTTTTGATTGTGACTAAGGTTTGGCTGTTTCTTTTTTAAAGTTTTTTGTTATGTGTGGGATTGACGTACTCCGAAGTTTTTCTGTAAATCTTCAACATATGCTTTTGTTATTATGTGCAAGTGGTTTGGTCAAAATAATAATATGCTGAGTAGAAAGTATGGGTGTGATTTCGGAAGGCATATTTTTGTGTGTTTGATTGTATATCTGTGCACAGTTTCAAGACACGATGCTATACAGGGCTATTTTACATTGGTACGACGCTCTAGTCTAGTATCTATGTGAAACAAAAACATAAATGCTTTTTTGTTAATTTCAGGATCAAAAAACTTTTTACAGCATCGTGGAAAATCACAGTTTCATGATATTGATTAAACGATCATTTTAGTGTAATGTTATGCTGTTGAGTGTAGATTAAGTGGTAAAATACCATTTTGGGTGCGTAATGGCTCCTTTAAAAAACTACTTTTTTTGGATTGACATTGGCAGATAATTCGCTTGGACCAATGGCTTCCATGCAACCGCCTGGACTCAAAGCCTGGATCTAGGATATTGGATGAGCTGTGGCCTTCTTTCAATCATATAAGTCTGTTTCTGAGGTAGGATACGTATCCAAATTTATCCAAGTTTCAACTTTTTCATTTGATCCCCCCACCGCATCCCCCCCCACTTAAGGATGGTTCATCAGCACGGCAATAGCTGAAAACTACTTGTTGCTGACTTGTGGCTAGTGGTGCAGAAAAGTATGCAGAGACAAAGAAAAGCAAGGCTCATCATTTCCACCATTCCCCTCCCCAAAACGAGTTCTTTCTTACCTGTCTAAACATAAGATGCTCTGTGGCGGCGCTATGGGGGGGTCTGTGGGTACAAGTCCCCCCCCCCCCCAAATGGTTTGCCTACCCGCTTGCCCGTCGGTGTTAAATCCCTTCCGAACGTGTAATATTACTAAAATTAAACCAACAAATCACATTTTCTTTTGAAATTTATTTTGGATAACGTCCATATATATACAGCTTATAGGCTGTACTTAGTAGGCTTACATGTACGAGCGCTAGTTATGATTCAACTGTTCAGTATTACCACGATAATTATCACTACGATCGAAGATAATTGCTGTAAACATCGTTTACAGAGGCCGATGGCAGGAAGTTTAGTTTTAGTTTAATGCGAGCTATTATTTAAGTAATTTCAAATCTGCTTCTATTATTGTACATGACATACTTTTATACACGTGATGGTTTTTTGTTTGGGCAACAAAATTTTAATATTATGTCCAAAAAAGAAACAAGTGTATATCCTCCATAAACAAAACGATAATACCTTGAGTTGCGATTTTTCAGTTTTAAAAAATGACGAAATAACACTGTAGAAAGTATGAAAAAAATTGCCTTTAGGTTTAACAACCTCGGCAGCTGGGCTTTGCCCAAAAACCCCAGCTACCTACCACTTTTTCCCATTACTTTATTATCGTATCCCTCCTTTGACTATGACTATTGACAATATATTTTTCAATTATTATTATCTGCCAATGCAACTGGCAAATCTTGACACAGAAACTCGTTCCTACCAACCC
>JAMZAV010013582.1:0-13048 GCA_024449915.1 Sweltsa coloradensis | reverse complement strand
ACAATTTTGTTGCAGGTCCGATGATACTTTTTGTCCCATGTATTTCTACATAACAATTACAATAGTGTTTGAACGAACAAGGCCAAATGTGTTAATAATATGCTCTTTTCTGGAAATACACCGAAATTAGTAACTGGTCCAAACGTTTCGAGGGCTATATGGATTTAGTCATATTCCTATTTATAAATGCTATATTGACTGCCAAGCAAGTGCAGCTATAGCCTATAATGAGCTTACTTTCCAGACTTTTGATATATTTACACGAATATTATTTGACCATTTTTCTGTCCATGCTATATTGTGTAGTTAATTGTTGTCCCTGTTATTTTTTTTTTTAAAATGTGTTTTGAGTATTATGTCCGTTGGCTTAATAAAATAATAATAGTAACTTTAGGTCGATTCTGACAGCGACTTTGGCGTCTACAAAAAACAATTGATAACCAAATCCATGTCTGTCTGCACTGCACTGCATACATGGTGCAACCATGGTTAAATCGTGTTTGATTACGTCATAAAAAGTCGATTGACGTGATATATGTTTAGAATTACGTGATCCGTTTTACCACTCAGTGCAATGTTGTTAGTGTTTTAGTTTTATGAGTAGTGCTAGACGTAGTAAATTGCTTAATGTGTGTTGATTTAACTCAGTTTGTCTACTACTGACGGGGGGGGGGGGGCATAACTCGCGTGTAGGTGCAACCCTAATTAGTCAATAAGTTAACTCTAGCCGGGAATCGAACCCCGAGACGACCGGCCCAATTACACCCACCGCGACGTGAACTATGAGGTCTTCGAAATTGCGAATACGTGACCCGCTCTGCAATAACGCTCGTCAACTCCTGAAGGATTTCGGCTGTTCGTTTTTTAATCTTTTTATTTTTTGCTTCGCTTTATGGCTAAATATAAACTGTTTTTAACATGTGCGAACTCCTGGTTATGTGCTGTCGGGGCGTTCCAACTCGTGCTTTTTAACTCTTAACGACCAGGGGTGTCCAAAGCCCCCCCCCTCTCCCCGCTTGGCACTACCCGTGCAACGAGGGCTATCTAGAAGTGAGCTAGTTTACACAGTCCGCTTTTGACATGTTGTAGTATATAAAGTTGAAATATAAGTGATTCCTTTAAATAGTTATGGGCGTTAACGTTTATCATTTCTGATTAAAAACATACTTTTTTAGCATTTTCGATTGAAATTGCATTAAAAATTATTGCATTTATACATTCATTCTCACGATGAAAATAATTATGCAACATTTCAAATTTCTATGTCTCCAAAAGCAGACCGTGAGGTGAAGTAGACTGTAGACTGTAGAGCCGTGACCTTAACTATCTTTATTTATAAATGCTAACCGAGACGATAAATGACGATAAAAACTGAACACTATGAACAAAACTATTCATTACACGGGATTCGATTCGAACGTCGAGGTTGATTTGACACTTTGATTCTCTTTACACTTCCACGTGACTCCCGCCTGCCCTAGGTCGTTGTACATCCACACGTAACAGACTGCAGTCCGGCCGCAGCGCGAAGGCCACCGATTTCAAAGTAAATGCACAAAAACCCTTTCTGAAACTGCCGCGGGAAAGGAACGTCACTTTTTTAAGTTAAGATTATTTAGTACATCCTAAAAATAGAATGTTTCAGCTGCTTACAATACAACTAACTGCAAGAACACCTCTAAACATTGGCATGACATATTTCGAGGCTGGCAGCGTAAATGCCGTAAAATTAAAATTATCTTTACTGAGAAGTTAACAAAAATAGCTTGGATGAACAATTCTATAGCAATATTTTTACTCCAATTTCGACGTAATTGTTTCTGTTTGTCGTGAAATATCAAAATAATTGAACCAATTCTTTTAATGGGGTTTGTGTAATTAAGCCGCCGTACCGTACAGTTGCCCCTGCAGTCTGCAGTTGGGGCCCAGGTCCTGAGCGTATGACCATATGGGAGTTGCATGTGTCCTTCATCCAGATATATATTACCACTCATCATTTCGATTTGCAAGACTGTTTAATGAGCTCGGGCAAACCAAAACGATGTGAAACTCAAAACGATGTGTTACGAAGGATGTGGGCTCTTGTCAAAGCGCGTATGCGTAATTTCGTATTTTTTTGGATAACTAGTCGTAAATACTACCTTTTTAAAGGTACAATTTGTAGTAATTCCCCTAGCTTGTGTGTAGGTGATATTAAATTGAAATTAATGTGGGAAAAATTAAAATTTACCCCTCTCCCAGTTTCAAATTTTGGGTGAAAATTAGAGGTCAAAACGTTGTCTAGAATGGATCTAAATAAAATTTGCTAGATTCGCTAATCAAGCTAGTTTTAAATGGGAACAAAGATGGCTCGAACTCGTAGGCGATTGCAACCGATTAGAAGGGTAGATAATATAGTCGTGTTCCAGATGTCTGTGTAACAACTGATAACAGGATGAGCGCCAGTTCCACCTCTGAAGGGATTATGAACGCTGCCGAATGTTTTACGACGAATCGGAACATATGTTAACGTCCGCCCCGCTCCGAGATTTATGACATACGTGACGTGACGTGAGTCTCTGCATAAAAAACACCCTCCCGCCGCCGCTGTAATGCGCTCGCACATGGAGTGAATCGATCAGCTGTCATTGAATCCCCGATGAGATTCGCGATGGATGGTTCCCCTTTGTGGGATATTCGCATGATCTATGTGTTTTATTGGCATTTACAGCTGTTCAAAGGTTGCTTGCGCCAAATGATTAAAAAAACTTGCAAATGATTTATTTTTAACGGTCTGGGGATCGGCGAACACAGTGAACTCTGAAGCGCGGGGAAGGCTTCAAAGTTAATCTTTCGCCTTCCATCGGTCTGACTGTGTAGAGAGGCCTGTGTAAAGGCTAGTCCACTCACGAATTTAAAATGAAACATTTTAAAGTTTAAAAGAATGTTTGTCCACATAAATTGTTTTGCTTTTTTCCAAGAACGTTGTGATATTCTTAACTTCAAAACGAAACTTAGCGCCTCTGCGTCCATTGCAGAAGGTCCAGGGTTCGATTCCCGCTGTAGGCAGAACTTTTTTAACTTCTGATTTGGACTTTAGTTCATCAGTTCTTGGCGTAGGAATTTGTAAATGGTGACTTCAACGAGGCACATAATAAATTCAAAGTTGTTCTGAATCGGCCTTGTTGATTTTGGCGTTGATCCGCGGGTGTTCTCACTGTCCATACCACTGATTGCTATATTTTATATTAAAAAAATATCGATCTTTGGTTGGTTATCGTTCACTTGTCGATTGCGTCGGGGCTTACAAGGTTGGCTTGGTCGCTTTGGTTTAATGTCTTCACTGAAAATCAGTTATATGACTGAGTGGGTAAATGCGAATTTATTTATTTACTTACTTAAAAAAAGTTATTTATTTATTTATTCATTCATTCATTCATTCATTTATTAATTTATCTATTTATATAACTAACACATTAGATCTATTAGGCAGAGACACCAAATATGGACGACGGTTTATCAGAACCCTATTACCTTCGGGGTGTAGACTACTTACTCCCTTACAACAAATCATACCATGTGAAGGTAGAGAGTTGAGTTGGATATACTGCTGTCGCCATCTTGCGAGCTTCCAAGCTTTTAGGCTGATTTACTCGCTCGACACCTCCAACAAAATTTATCATACACAATTATTTATAGTTTTAATTTCACGTCAAGACCGGAAATACGTTACTGATGACGCTTAGCTCGTGCATTCCATTATAATGTGGGCGCTAGAGACAGTTATAACACTCAATCGTATACACCGCGGGACCGAGGTTCGAGTCCAGGCGTCTGTGACGTCCGCCCCCTTCCTCAATCGTTCTACGCACATACGGAAAATAGTATTGTTTCAATTCCCCGGCGTCTTTGTTTTGTCCCACTGAAATACGTTTTAGAAGGAGGTAGTTGAAATTGTGTATTCAATTACTGGGGATGGATCATAGGGATTCTATCAGTAATTTAATTACTTCGTTAATTTATGTATTAGTTCTGCAAATAAATTACTTTTAGTTAGTACAAAGTAGGTGTAATTGAATATCTTTGCAAAAGTAGCTTGTACTGTGCCAGCCTTCTACTTCACGCAAGAAACTCATATTAATATAAAATTTCCAGAAACAATCCATCCAGGCAGTTTGGACTTTAGAGGTGAAAATAGGTCGATCTTCAGAGATAACTGTGCTTTCACATTTTACTATTAATTACTATAGGTGCTGTCCATAGCTACTTGTTCTTGCTCCTCCATGACCGTGGTTCAAGGTGTGGACGAATGCCTTGATGTTATCTTTGTTTTAGGCTTCTCCTCGTCGTTCGCCAACAACATGCTGGTGACTGGCCGCCCCCGTCCTACCGGCAGGGGTGGCAAGCGGGGCCGGCCTAGAGGCTCCAGGAGGGGCGTGGTTCTAGCTAGGCACAGTCTCCTTGATGTTACTATATTGTGTTGTAGGCTTCTCCTCGTCGTTCGCCAACAACATGCTGGTGACTGGCCGCCCCCGTCCTACCGGCAGGGGTGGCAAGCGGGGCCGGCCTAGAGGCTCCAGGAGGGGTGGCTGCAACGTGAGAGGACGGGGAACACCCAGCCTCACAGTCAACATGACTAACGTGGACCTCGGCATCGGTGAGTTCAAGAACACACATAATTATACTACACTTGATTTTAGTTAGTTGTGCATGTGTGGTATATTAAGTCTTGGGACGAATTCGCGATTCCATCATAAATATCATCTCCGCTGCCCTAAAACTAATAAAATAATCAATAACCAAGTAACATTTATAGTTACTTTTTTGTGTGTCTGGGAACTTAAAAACGACGCCGTCGTAATCCGGTTGAATTCAAGAGTAAGTGCGGTTTGGGGGAAGGGGGGGGGCTTCCGTTCCGTTCTTGTGAGAATGAATGGGTATCAATATGATTTGGTACGTATTGTTATATTATTATGTACGGCATTTTTTATATCGGTATTAGAAACTTGTTTCTTTATAAAAGCTAATTTTTTTAGGCAGTTGTAAGTTTTTATTTTTGAAGAAAAAGTGCTTCTTGACTTAGTATTTTTTGTTACAACTGGCGCAAGACTAGGTACAAACAAGTGAGTTTGACGAGGGAAGGGGGGGGGGGGGGTAGCGCACCCCTCTCTCTGTAGCTGTCGATCATTTTGTCACCCTGACATGGACGTGCGTATAAGCTGATTATCCTCTCTTAGGGGGAGCGTCTCAAGTGAAATACCCGGTACGTAATCCGGGGTGGATTATAATATCTGCCATCCTGTCTTTCTGTTACCTTATGGTAGGCATCCGGCCGAGACAGGCGCAGTGAGGGCTATCGTGTTTGTCACCGCCATCTCTTGACATTACTCCTAGCAAGTGGCTGTTTTGCGTGCTCGCCGTCACGGTATAAGATTCCCTTGTCATGTGAAGAAATCGAAACTTATTTTTTACTAAGAAAATTATAGAATACAGAAACACGTTATTCAGGGATAAGACTAAAGTCTGGAAAAGTCAGGGAATCGTGAAAAGTCTGGGAATTTTTTTTCTGAAATTTTACTTGAAATGTAAAAAATATTTTTTTTTTTGTTAATTTCAATTCCTTTTTTGTTGCTGAAAATATAAATTCTCAATTTAAAAAACAATTTTTTATTTATTTTGCCTTATCTGGTGTTTAAAATTCCCGGCATAATCGACATTGAATTTATAAACAATTTCTCCTCCATTATAATGTGCGGGAAAGCTAAATTTACAGCCTGGAAAAAAACCTGGAAAAGTCAGGGAATTTTGTAATGGAAATTTTTTAGACACCCTGGCTATTTTCATAAGCGCGTACGAATTTTCGATGGTACGTTGACACTCTTAGTAGGTGACTTGTGCATCTGTCCCTTCGATCTTATAATTCCTTTGAAACAGTTCGGAATACTCCACAAGTTTGGCAGTGCACCCTAGAGGAATCGAACAAGTTAGAATCACAGAAGATTATTTGAATTATGACTGCTTAAGATAACATTGTTTATCTGCTATTCTCCACTTTGCAGGCGTTCTATCGACTGCTATTCGATTTACATCCTGTTTATCTCGAGTCGACAGTAATTAGAAATAAATAATTTTTGTAGGATGCCCGCTGTAGGGTATACACATCAGATTTAACCGGTGTGACCCTCTTCAGGGCCCCGATTCATGTACATTTTTATCCCGGTATAAGCAGAGTTAGGTGGTATAAGTGCGGTATAACTCCGAATCCAATTCATGAAGACTTATCCCGCCTCGCACGGGGATAAGAAAATATGTAAACAGATGGCGGACATTTTAAATTTTGCGTCTATGTGTAAAACGAGAAAAGTTGTCATTACCCTCATAAAACAAATCAGAAACCGTCTCGGGCCTAGGCCCAGGTGTAGAAAATTATTCATAATACAACAGTGTAGGCCTAAAGTTCGATTAGGCTATAGGACTAGATAAAATTAATACTAACATAACACGTTTGACAAGCCCTTGGCCTCTCCTAGGCAACCCTAGGCCTGCACGACCATGTTTTGACACACATCCCGCACAAATAACTAGATTTGATTACTAAAAGCCTTATGCAGATGAACAATAGTATGATAGTCCTAGGCTATTCCAAAATTTACGGCAATAATACCCTTTTTCTTTTCTTTTAATGATCTCACGCAATCTTCTGTCAATAAATAAAAATGTAAAACAAAAGATGGCGCAAATTTTTAGTGTTCTTTTGCAAATCTGCTGATTTACATGGCTGTGGAATGCAGTGGAAAAAAACATTTGTTGTACTTGTTGTTGGATTGAAAATTTCTGATTGGATGAGAGTTTCTCAGACTTAACCAGGCCTTATCCTGCCATGTCCTGCATTATACCGTCCTATTACCACTTATACCCGGGATAAATGTACATGAATCGGGGCCCAGGTGACTAACTAATTATATGTTGCGGAAAGGACAATTGTGAAAGGATGTCCAAGAACTCAATCCCTTGCATTCGCATTAACTCTTTAGGAAAACCTCTGGAATAATCCTTCAGTCAGGATTGCCGGTCTCGACGGGATTCGAATCCGGGACCTCCCGAATCAGATTTAAGCGCTTAGCGCCCGAGCCAACACTGTCGGTCTTAATTAGAGTAGATGGCATGTCAGATTGAGATGTCAATGATTCGACACTACTACGCTAATTCCCCTTGAACACAACGCACGCGGGACAGTTGTGGTTTAGCCTCGTTAGCCATGAGATGGGTGCGAGGGTGAGTGGGTGGGGAGGGTCGCCGGCAATTAGCCGGATGATCGCGAGCACCCCTCGTGCAGTAACGACTCCATCATCACGTCGGGATGCAGGTATCATCATCATCATCGTCGTCATCGTCGTCGCAGCCTCCTCCTAGGGGTGGACGAGAGGGTGATACCGACAACCAGCTGCACAGGATGCGCCAAGGAGTTAGATGCGACGCGTGTGTTTTAGAGAGTGGATTTATTTCAGGCGTTTTCAAATTTGACTCCGTTCGACGTCGCGCACATATGGGCTGCGTATGATAAAGAGTTTTGAGTGTGTCGATGGAAGGGTTGGGGGGGGGGTGCTATGAGTGTCTCGCCGCTTCCAAATGACTTTGAAGATTGGCGTCAACATGAACGTCTACGCCAACTTCAAAGATGGGATGATTACATGAACATTGAAGTCGACGGTATTTTCGTAATCATTAACGCTCTTCGACCTTATTTTTTGGAATCTCCAATTGGCAGTTTTTTACTATCACTTTGCCGGTCTTGTATATCTTTATTAGTTACATCATAGTAACGAAAAATCGTGTTTGCGTCCATGTGATTTAAAAAAATTAACGTTTCACACCAGAACTTGTTTACATTATTCTAACAAGCGGCTACAGCGGCCAGTAGTATGTTTCCTAACGGGGCAACCTTTAACTATCCCTATCACCCCTCTAAAAATACTATCTAATGAATATATCTAGGCCTACAATTGAAGTAAAAAAGATGATATTGATGACAAGGCAGCTTGAACATTTTCATCTCGAGCACACCAGTACGCGAAGCCAATAACTCACTCCCGTTTTTCCTATAACTTCCAGCTGTAACCGATGTGAATATAATCAATACATGTTGAATGTTGTGTTGAAGCTAATTTTGACGCTAATCGTAAAGCAGCTTTTACAGCTGTGGAATTCAAACCGTGCTACGATATTAATCGATCTCTAATCAACACCCCACGTCGCTTCGACCGTGACGGCGTCGCCGATGACGTTACAGTTGCCGATCATTGGCAGCTGGAAACACTAATCGATTTGGAAACCATTAAAACCATAGAAGAGATAATACGTTTCGCACAATCTAGCTTAAAACGGTTACAAATTGCAATGTAGCCATGATTATACGTGTTAAAGCAAACGAACATTTTCTAAGATTTCCTTGATACTTTTTTCTTTTAAAACAAGTATTTTAGAATTTGTTTTGGGGGCTACGATTATCGCGAAGCATGTCAACGAGGTAGGACAGTTAATAACCGCCAAAGACACGGTGCCCTGGGCTTCACACACATCAAGTCGCTTGCCAGTGAAACCGTGAGTAATCAATTTAAATATACCCTCCGTTGTGTAAACAAATTAGTCTCGGGAGATTTGGTGCTAGAACGAACGCATTCCTGGTAAAATACTCTGGTGGTTATTTACAATTTTACATAAACAAGATGTCGGCAATTAACATCAACGTGTTGACGTCTTACTTTGTATTTTCTTCCCTCTCTCTCTCTCTCTCTCTCTCTCTCGTTGGGATTCCGATCAACCGTGGGACAAAGTGGGTGGAGTAGGGCCGCCCGCCGTACAACAATGTAGCGTCGTAATCAATTGGCGTTAACTATATAATGATTCGATTGATTTGATTTAAAGGAGCGTCAACCGTTGGGGTCATTTTGCGATACAGTGATAAGTGGGAGGTGATTATGAATGACACTGAACCTGAAAGGGAGGTGTGATGAACTGACACAAAATGATGGAAGGGGGGGGGGGGGGGGAGACGAGGTGATAGGGCGATGACAGAATATGTAGATGAAGGTTTACTCACGACTTTGCGGGATTCGAACCAGGTCATTTTGTAAAAAAAAAAAAAGACTATTCATTGTTTGTAGTTTTATGTTTTTCATTGGTGTATTTTTTATTTGAAAGAAAATAATTGAATGAATTTGTCAGTAGTATGACTTGTTGAGTCTTAAATAAAGTGACAGAGGCAGAATTCCATAACTTGCTGACTTTTTTTGCTTTTTTTCTGTTCCAGGTTCCCCCATGGTCCCTGCAGAGCCAACGTCGCAACCCGCACGACGCGGTCCTGGCCGCCCTAGGCTACGGCCCCCCGGCCCCGGAAACCAGGGCAGTAGAGGACCCTCTCGGTCCCGGCGCCCGGCCCGCCCCCTGCCCGTCCCCCTGGCCAGGTCCACCCCCGCCGCCCCCTCGCCTGAGACCGCCGCCTTCGGCTTCTACACGCAGAACTCTGGCCCCGAGTAGTCTACTCCTGGTGAGTTGGACACGTGTGTGTTGGTCTTGTCGTTTGCCCGCGTGCTGTTGTTACCCTCTAGACTAAAACCATAGATACTAACCAATGTCCTCTGTATCGTCTCGTGAAATTTTGCCAAATGAGGTTGGCCAAAACTCTTTAGACATGAAAACCCTTAGGCTTAAATGCATTTTTAAAATAAACCTGGCTATAGATAGACAAAGTCTTGCAAAGTTTGGCCAGCAGGTTCTTTGAAATTCCGCTAGGAGATTCAGAGGACCTTAACCTGTAGAGTGAGAACTTTGAGATATCTTGTGAGGTATGTTAGTGATCTACAAGCACAAGTAACCTAGATGAGTTGGTTTGTCACCGTTAGAGTGTAGAGCTAGTCTAGTAGCATCATATTGTAACAATGACTTAATTCCTCTTTAACATAGATAGGTCAGCATGGTTTCTGTTGTGTTATGATCAAGTTATAAGTTTCCTGCGTGCTGTGTACTGCTTAGCTCCCATATTGATATATCTAATGTTGCAATTTTAGTTTTCTGTGTAGAGTGTAGTTGGTATTATGGTTAATCTTCTGTAGAGCTCATACTTAACACTGACATTAAAGTGAACTGTAGAGTGTAAACTGTAGACTGTAGTGTGTACTGTGTACTGTGTAACTGTTAATAGTTTCCTGTGGATTGTGTTCTGTTAGATTGCTTGTAGTGTGTAGTAGAGTTGGTGTTGAATTTAATTTGTGCATACAAGTAGAATGTAAAACTTTTGATGTAGTTAGCTTGACAGTCAAGATTGTGTGCAAAACCTTTCTCTTCTTTGACCTTTTCAGTGTTTTACTGTTTATGTAGTGAATGGTCAATAATTGTCTGTAGATGGTTAAATTAGTAATATGCTTGTACGGGGTTGATATTTAATTTTGTATAACATATCATTTATGAGTTTGTAGCAACAATTGTAGAGGGTTACTAAAATTTGTTGCTGTACATGGTAGTCAAAATTCAATCAATTTATTCGGCATTTCATGGTTGGGTTCAACTGATGAAACTCTCGCCAAAGTTAAGCATAGAATGCAGGGGCTGGCACTGGACTTTCGGGGGAAAAGTAGGATATTTGGTCAGCCAACTGAGCTTTGTAAATGTGGGGTATTTGATGATTATTGATGAATATGAGGGTACACCGTCTTGAAGAGCAACTGGTGAAATAACTTTACGGAAGTTGTAATGAAAATAATTAAATAAGGGAAAATTAATTATAAGTTCAACGATTTTAAATTTTTTGTGAAAATGGAATAAACAATGTAAATAAGTCTTATCTCTACTAGAAGACTAGAAAACACACGATGACATGATTATGAATAATGTCAATTGTGAGCATATGAAAATAAGAAGATAATTGATGGGAAGTGGAGGAAAGAAAGGGGACCAAGATTGAAATGTATAGAACTGCTGATCAAGGATATGGTAGTAGTGAATGAAGATAAATTGGATAAAAACATTGGCAGAATAGTAGAGGAGAAAGATAGCTTTTTTGAAACAATCTACGAACCTACAGACAACATGGCAACATTCAATAATCATGCAGTATAAAATGTTGTTTTCAGGAATACTGTGTGGTGCTGAGGAGATAGAGGAATCTCTTATCAAGAGGCAGCGAAACAGATGTACCATAGCTTAATTCATGTGTATTATAGGCCTTCAACCTAATCATAAGTCTTCTGTGATAGGGGGCTGTCTCTAACACGTCACAGTTGTCAGGTCCGCCCCCCTCTCCCTCGTCATTAACAAGTATTTGCCAATCTCACACAAGATCCTACCCCCCCAAGCTTCATTTAGTCTCTCTATGTCATAAGTAGCAAAATCCAGTGACTTGTTATTCTAAACATACATACATTCTTTTACCTATTTAATGGAATATAATCTTTGACTGCAATGGTTACAATTGGTAAACTTGAATTATTACTTTTATTTGTTAGGGGAGTTTGTAACACTTTCCACAAATATTCAGGGAACATTTTCCAAAACAGCACCATGTACAATGAGAACAAACAGATCGTGACAGTCGGTACTCTAGACAACATTACTTTCAACAGAGTCTTCAGTAGTTGTAGCCATGTAGTTGCTAATGTCTCTTCTGGCAGTAGTATCAACCCTTTTGATGGCTGTAGCAATAATTCATAAACTGGCAATCGTTGACATAGAGAGGAATCTAGTACATTTGAATAGAAGAGATGTGTGGAAGAAGACTTGCGGTTCATGTATGCTAACAGTAGGTAACTTCTATAAAGCAAATAATTTACTGGTGCCTCATAGTCATATATTTTATATGCTTTCTTATTATTAGGGGATATTAATTGTTTTGTAGTGTATCTAGTCTGCTCCTTATCTCACCTTGCTAATGGACAGCCCCCATTCTGTGTGTTTTAACCATTTTTGTGTAGTATTTTGATTTTGATGTGAACTCTCACTACCAATTATTTATTGTACAAATTTGTAATTATGGTAATTGCCTTCTGGGTGGTATTGTTTTTTTATGTTACTATGTATTGCTTAGGCTCAGGAAATCTTTTATTGTAAACATACGTAAATGTGAACACTGTAGCCTACGAATATTTGTATATACCGCTACACTAACACCAATTCGAGATGAGACTGGAAGTTGCGTAAATGGACAAGAAAATAATCGTCATAACATGCTGTAATCATTATTTTTTAATTTTGTTTTTTCACCGACTTCCGTGTTTATAGGTGTATGTGTGTGTGTATGTATGGTATAAATGTTACATTTGGTATAATAGTGCAATTAATTTTTTATTTAAAAATGGCTTATAATTTCCAAGGTATTGTGTGATTGTATTTTTTTACATACACTCATTACTTTTAAATGGTCACATAAAATTATTGTTCATACTATTTTGTTTTGTGCATGAAGACATGTCATTACAAGAAACATATTTCGACAGAATTATCGATCACCGTTTTTATGATTCCACAGGTTAACAATATTACATAACAATGTAAGATAATTGTAATAAAATAATCTTAACAAATGAGTGTTATTTTGATCCATTGCAGTTTTTTGTAATGATGTTTTAGTCAACATTTTGTGACTGATACAAGGAGTGACCACTACGGTTGTCTGCTACTGCAATAACAAATAACTATACAATAAGAACTGATTGAAACAGTTTAGATGTTGGCAAATTGTATACAGTATTTTTATTTCTATCTTGTTTATTAAAATGCTTCAAGGTTTTTGGGTGTATTTATATAAACTCCCTTGTTTTCAGGGGCAAATTATGTTTGGTGTTAATTTTCAATGAAATATAGAGCTAGTAACTGATTGTTTTGCCATGTTCTTATTTTTATTATGGTTGGCTTCTGGCAAACTCTGGTGGCTTTGCTTTACCCTTCTGCTTAACTCTCCCAATCTTCCTTTCTGATTGCCATATTATTTTTCTAATAAATTAGTGTAAGTTCAAGTCATATCATGTACGTACAGAGTGTACATTATGTAACTGAACTGATATTCAAAGATTATGTT
>JAMZAV010013581.1:0-15769 GCA_024449915.1 Sweltsa coloradensis | reverse complement strand
CATGGATATTTTCCACCTTTAATGTGTTAATAAGGTAAAATCTAGTAGGTATGCCCTATAGGCCTAGGCCTACCGCCACTTTTCTTCAGGCTGCGACTTAAGCGGACAGTCCTGCCAGGACACGCATTCCGAGGTTTTCCAGCTTCCTTGGGGTCACGGGAAGCGCAGTGGTTTATTTTATATTTTTTCAATTGAAGGGAAACAAAATTATGAGAAACCTCCGCGCTTTGCGCGACTTTGAAAACAGGAAAATCTCCCGGACCTGATAAGATCCCACTGAATGTAATTAAACATTGTAGACGTTCGCTTGCTGAGCCTCTCACAATGATATTCAATGCTTCTATAAATAGTGGAGTCTTCCCCACTAGATGGAAGCATGGAATAATAACACCTGTTCATAAAAAGGGAAGTAAGCACAATGTTACAAATTACAGACCAATTTCATTACTCTCTACATTTTCCAAAGTTTTTGAGAGAATAATTCATAATCGACTCTACAATCATCTTAAGAAGTACATAGTCCCCGAGCAGCACGGCTTTGTAAAGCAACGTTCCACTGTCACAAACCTTGCTTCATTTATGAGTGATATTGCTTTACACTTTAACAACAAGAGCCAAGTGGATGCGGTCTACACAGATTTCAGCAAGGCTTTTGATAGCGTTGACCATGCACTGCTTCTACACAAACTTAAAGGTTATGGTATTCAGGGTCAAGTTCTCTCACTGCTGGCAAACTACCTCACAGGTCGAACGCAGTGTGTTGTTATTGATAACTCAAACTCCAGTTCTGAGCATGTCACGTCTGGGGTGCCCCAGGGGTCTATTCTGGGTGTTTGTGAATGACATACCTGCGTGTTTTACATCGAGTAAGTGCCTTCTATATGCGCTGACTACTTAAAAGTATACAAGCCCATCAACAAAGCTTATGACTGCAATGCTTTTCAGTTAGAGCTTGATAATTTTGCCAACTGGTGTAGAACATGGAGACTTTACCTCAATGTTGATAAATGTAACGTGATCACATATACTAACAAGAAGAAAAATTCTATACGTTATCAATACATCATTGAAGGTGCTGCACTAAAAATTGTTGATTCCATCAGAGACCTAGGTGTACAGATGTCTTCTGATCTTTCTTTTAATGATCACCTTAGCGTCGTTTCCAAAAAAGCACTAAGAATTCTTGGTTTTATCAAACGAAATTGTGCCGCTAACTTCTCACCCAGAACTACAAGAAAGCTGTATGTATCCTTGGTTCGACCCCACGTTGACTACGCCAGTGTTGTCTGGAATCCACATCATGTTACCAAAATTAAGCAAGTTGATCGTATTCAATACAAATTTGTAAGTTTTCTTTGTTATAAAAATAATTTAAATTTTCACCGATCACATTATGCTACACTTTGTCAACAACAATCAATTCCAACACTAGAAAGTCGTCGTAGTGCAACCGACGTAATTTTCCTTTACAAACTTCTCCATAACTTAATCGACACGGACCTAATTCAAGATATAAACTTTCATATCCCTTCAAGATTTACAAGAAATTACATACCCTTCAAAATTCCATGTGCTCGTATTGATGTTTTTAAATTTTCCCCCATTAACCGAATACAAGACACCTACAACAAATTATTAGCCATTAATCCAGAAATTGACATCATCCGCATGAAACTTCAATATTTAAAGCAGCTGTTTATGCCAGTTTACCAACATGACTCATCACTCTTGTCACCTAATCAACTTTTCACCAGTTTTGTATTTTATAACCTCATTTTTCCCCCCCTTCATTCATCTTTGGCTTTAAGCCGTTTTTTATATATTCTTTTGTTATTCAATTTTTTCTTGTTTGTATTTGTTGTAACATTTTAATTTAATTTTATCGTACTTGTTCATATAGGTATTTAATCATTTGTATGTGTAACGTATTTTGTATTGTTTTGAATAGTATATTTTTGAATTGTTTAGTTTTAGTTATACCTAACACTTGTGGGTTTTGATACCTGTTGTTAGAGATAAATAAATAAATTTAACTCCCTGGTCCCCACAAAGAAAGTCGAAAACTTGCCGAAACTCGCCTACCTATTAGAGTTTTACCCATATATTCTTATGTTCACGCCCATTGCAGGTTCCAAAGAAAACAGTAGGGGACAAGACTGGGACATTTGCATTCTTATATTAACATTTGAGCATGTTACATTATTTATAAGACTTTCTTATTGCACTCATAATAATGTCATTAAGACATTAGAGTATTGAAAGTTATCCCATATAGGCTACCTAAAAACTAACTTATAACTAGGTACATAGGTAGGTATACAATATAAGTAGTGCCTGATGGCATTGTAGGCCCTCGGGTTTTATATGTTTGGTTGCCTTTAGCCCCAACATAAAGATAGTGTTGCTTTCTCTCGTCAACATTACTTTATTTCAGGTTTATTGAAAAACAGTGATGGTTATATACTGAAACCAATCATCAAATCAGTTCAGGGTAACCGGGAGAAGAAATTCTACTCTGATTTGCAGCTTGCCACAGATGCAGAGTCGATTGAACTACGGAGCTTCGTGCCCGACTATTTAGGCTCTTCAGTTCTGAAAATTGATGGTAAAGGTAGGTACCCGGTATCAAGTTAGACAATAACTATGTCTAGGTTCTTTTCTTTCTGAAGAAAGATTAGGTAATGAGTTAGTGTAGTTAGAGCCCAATTGCCATTGGCTGCATGGTTTATTACCGCTTCTTTTAGCTAGGACTTACCGACAAACATATGATATAGGCATAGTCCACTACTCCTAGAATGAATCTTTGATCACAGAGCACTTATGTGTGCGTGCGTCATTAGTCAGTATAACAATGTAGGCTAGTCCTTCCCAACTTGAATAATTATGTTCGGCGCGGTAGACAACCGGCTATTGGCGTCAATAATTAAATGTTTCAAATGAAGTTAATATGATCATTAGGCCTATAGTAACAATTTCACTTGCCTCGATTACATCTTCATCTTTCACTTATCTACCTGGGGTAAAATGTTCTTTTTGCAGATGTTGAGTTTTTGGTACTGAAAAATATAACTCAAAATTTTGTAGAGCCTTGTGTCATGGATATAAAAATCGGCAAGCAAACATGGGACCCTGAAGCAACACAAGAGAAAAGATTACACGAAGATAAGAAGTACACACAATCTAAACAAGAGTTGGGTTTCTGTATTCCTGGTTTCCAAGTGCACAGTATATCAGCAGGAAAACTAGTAAGAATGGATAAAGACTATGGAAAAATGTTAACAAAACATTCAACAAAAGATGGTGTGTATTTACAGTACCTCTGTTATGAGGCCTACTTTTGATTATGGCATTTTAATAGAAATTAAGTCTACAATGCTTTGCCGTGCTACTAGATTCTGGTTAAGAGTCTTCACGAGACATTCATGTATTCTCACACTCGTAAGTACTCACATTAATTTGTACAACGCTCGGGAGAAAATTTGAAATTACATAATATTGTATTATGCAAATTCTAAAATGCACAAAACACTGACATCATTATACAGAAGAATTTGCATATACCGGTACTACTATGAAAGTTCAAATTTTCTCCAGAGCGTTGTACAAATTAATGTAGGCCTAAGTATGTACTTACGAGCGTGAGAATACCTACATGAATGTCTCGTGTAGACTCTTAACTGTGAATTTTTACTAAAGGCGCATGCACATAAAATGATCAAGACTATGGTTTAATGTTTAAATAACTAAGACTAACACCTGCACCTGACTAATGTTTGAACGTCGGCTCCGCCCCCTAACTTAGTCATACTCGCACTCGATTCCAACAAACTCGTTGAAAGAATCTACAAAATTATCTATGATGTGTTGTCAAACATTACCGGTAACCTAATTTTTAAGATGTCAGAACCAACAGGAAGCAGAACAGAAGCGGAAACGGTCAATTTAAAATTAAAATACTAGGCAAGTAAATAACAGACAACATTTGACTTGTGTAGCAATGATTTCATTGGCCGTATCGTTGTGACGTAGCGACTGTTGATAGGTTGTTACTAACAAGTGACTAAGAAGATGAACGTTAGTTATCTTTCTTAATCACAGCTTAGTCATAGTTCTTAATTCTTAGACATTAGTCATCTGTGTGAACGCTTCCACGTAAATCACATTGTTCAACTTTAAACCATAGTCTTAATCACTTGATGTGAACACGGCTTAAGGGGGCGCATTTACAAGGAGGCTCCAATATCAAATCATGGGCCAATTATAAAAGAGTAGGGTTTAATTATCGTTATCGATCAATAATATTGACTAAAACTAGGCCGCTTCGCCAACGCTTTTTTTAGTCGCGTTGATGGATGAGCCCTTTTAGTAAGTTTTTAGATTGCGTGGGACCACTTTACCTTTGCAAGTTCTTTTTGAATGCATTGTAGGTGATTGTTGTCAAGTTTCTATTGTTACTTGTTAATTGTTGTTATATTAGATGGGTCATTCTCAAATAAAATTACCCTTGTGCTGTCCCACCTTAATATTATTTTTTTTTTAGATCAAGATATTGATTTGCATAAATTTTGGTTGTACATTTTCAGAATACTTATAATTTTTATTAGCTCATGAATTTTTGCACTTCTATCTTGTAAGGTTGACCTTTAATTCAATGTCGGGTATTGCAAAATGTGTTAAAACCCATGTCCCTATCCTCAAAACCAGAAGTGATTTGTAAAATGTTTGACTTTAAGACTAAAATTTATTTAGTCTCTAGATTGGAATTAATGCAGAAATAACAGTTAATAACTGTGTGTTAGTGACTTTTTTTAACAATTTACATTTTCAAACAATAACTAGTGGAAAGTGTTTGTCCCTAATGTGGCAATCATAATAATGTCATGACTGTTACCATTGTAAAAGAGTTTAAATAATTTTTCAAGAAGGCAGTGGATCAATCTAGAAGAAGAAGAAGAACAGCTCCTGACATGGCATCATGGAAGTTTGGTTTGTTTTGAAATGAGAACTCTTTAAAATTGAAAAGTAAACATTTTAACGGTGAGTATTTTAATTCAATGTCATGAATTTTACCAAGATAAAACAATTTAATTTGTATTTAATATTTATTTAACAATTGAGTTAAGTTACAATCAAGTTCCAGCTCATAGCAAACATAACCCTACTTTTTCAAATGGGATTGTTAACAGCTCTAATGAATTAATGAAGTTGAAATGTCATGCATGTTACTTGTCAGGTATGTTACTTTCCAAAGTAACATTACCAAGGGCATCGTGGATTACTGCATTAATTTCCTGCAACTGTAAATGTGTTTTGAAGGGAGAGGTTGTAATTCATTGCCATACTCAAAAGTAACAAAACACTTGTTTTTATTGATTTTCAGTGATCACTTGTCAAGACTGTTACTTTTTGTCAACACCGTTACCCGAGCTAATTATTAAATTAAGTCTTATTTAAAGTTTAAAATAACTGAATCACATTTTTAATCTATTTATAATATTAATACTTCATTGCTAACAGTGATCTTGATAAAATTGATTTGCCATTTGTCCATTATTAGTAAGTTAATTACCAGGTTTTGAAATTTGAGTAACATTCTTGACATTTTGGTATTATAAAAAGTGATTAAAATAAAAATGTATATTTTATTGAATGTATTAGTTTTGTGTGATAATGTAACTAAAACTATTGTGCACATGAATATAGATTTAATAAATAACTTCTTACATCAATTGTCACTTTTATGTCCCGGTAACAGTCATGACATTTTCGTACACTTGGATTGATGAAAATGCTTGTATGTAAAACATTTTGTGTTTTTTTAGATAAACCCTTTTAGGGCTGTAAGAACAAATTATTGGATAATGTATTGTTAAAGGAGGCATCCAATTTTATGTTATAATTTTTTCTTGCAAGCCTTTTTTTCAATATGGTCATTACGTTTGAGAATGACCCATATTTTATATATATTATTCTATGGATTCTGGCTAACTTTTTCAACTTTTTCTTTCAAAAAGCAATAGGCCTACATCACCATTACCTTAATGTCCATGTAAAATATGAAAGTTGTAGCCCCACCGGTTTGGTCAGAATCGGCCAAATGTCACGAAAATATTGCACTATAAAAATCAAAAAACGTAAAAAATCGATATTCATGAGAAATATTTCTTCGATTGCACCCAAAAACGTGGCACGTGTAAGTTCAGAGATTTCGAAGGTCCCCTCCAATTTTCATCAAGATCGCATTATGCCGTTTGCCCGGTAGAGTGCAAGCAGACAGAAAAAAAAGAAAAAAAAACATTGGAGCTAAATTTTTTGAGGGGTCATTGAAATTGAAGTCTTTGCTTTGCTCATCCAATTACAGTTGATTTTGACCAATGAGTAAAGAGGGGGTAACCTGCTTTTAGTTTTTACTGAATGCCAGAATTATCGATCACCAAAATATTTTCCGAAAGTATAGATCGATCGATAATATCAATGATATTGATTATACATCCCGTGGCTATTTACATTCTAATCCAAAATCTGAACGATAAAACATAATTTTGTTATGAATTTAATTCAAGTTGAAGTTCTGTTGATTCATACAGGATACAAATATGGATTTTGTCATGTCTATTATTAAGATTAAAGTAGGATACATAGCATTTAATTATAGATAAAGAATAATAAATAACTAGATTATTAGGTCTAGGCCAATAAGCTGGTGAATAAGTTTTTAAAATTATTTATATAGGTATAACAATAATAATATAAGACCACTTTTTACATTGAAAAGATGAAATTGAGGCAAAAATAAAAAGTAGGCCTACCCGTATCATAGGCCTAGTTTGTACAGTAGTTTTTAAAAGGGATGTACATCAATAATTTTTTCATTGTCGATCAATATCATCGAACATATGGATATATTACCAACAAAACTTGTGACCTAAGAGAAACGTCAAGTTTGTCAGTCAGTCTCTCAAATCAAATAATTGACCATCCATGTTCCATTATCTGTATGTGATGTCTTGTTTTTGTCTTCCGTTATTGGCTGATCTCGTTCCCAAACAAATCTCAAATGTGACATCATTCATTTTGACTACCGGTAACATGGGGTGAATAGGAACTATGGGGTGAATAGGAACAAAACTTCCTCTAAATAATACTAAATTCGTAATTGCCGCTCTTTTTAAACGGCTCACATAAGGTTTTTTGTAGTTGGTACACTACATTTTGCAGTTCCCTCTAAAAATAGACTAAACTTGACAACCGCAGCCTTTATAATAGAAAATCAGCCTCAATGTTATGAAAAGCATTGGCACATTTAAGAGAGCTGATAAACTTTGTCATTTCTCTTTATCTGGGAAGAGTTACATATCTTATAAACGTAGGACTCCATTATCAAGATATATTTTTTTAAAATGTAATTTGTGTTCCTATTGACCCCTGGCTAGGGTTAATAGGAACAGCTAGCATATCTATATGTATTTTCAGGCATATTTATATCCCTGTTCCTATTGACCCCACATGGAGGTGAATAGGAACGCACAATATAAAAATAAAAATAAATATAAATATTCATATACTGTACTCTGTTAATGGTTGGTTATATTATTTAAAGGAACCACATAGCTATAATTAAAAAATATCTCATTGGTTTTCTATGATTCATGTTGAAATAACAAGAAGTTAACTTAAAAAACTGTTCCTATTCACCCCACCTTACGGTATCAAGATTTATTCCAATATTGATAATATTGATTATTGTGTGCATTCCTAGTTTTAATATCTTGACAGAGCCATGTTAGTACGTAGTTAATAGACAACTGATTTAAGCTTTGTTTTCCTAGCATTGAAGCTGTTCCTAAATGCAGATTCTGGACTGAGTCGGAGTCTATTGCTCCAACTCCTCGCACACCTGTGGCGTATTTTACGCTGGTGCCGAACCCAGCACAAATACCGTTTCTACTCCACCCTCTCTCTACTCGTGTATGATGCTAAAAGACTTAGACAATGCCTGAAAACTGAATTGCCTCATTCTGCTTCACGATCCTCAACTGTTGGTACTAATTCCATCAGCTCTGCCAATCAAGACTTTGGTTATAACGAGCCAAGATGTGGACCGGGATCACTATTATCATCAAGAATCACAGAAGAAATGCGTACACTGACCCGAAATCCCTCAAAATCTGGAAGTTCAAGCCCTGTTAACCGGCCCTCCACACCAACCTCCGCTCTGTTGAAGCAAAACTGCACTTTTGGCTGCGACAGTTGGCATAACACAGCTGGTCTGACACGTACACATTCTTTTATAAATAATTATGAGAAAGATCTGGAGGATATGAAAGATGAATATTCATTTCAATTAGATGATTTGATGCGATCCGATAAACCCGGTGACAAAGGGATGTGGTCAACTGTGAAAATGATCGACTTTGCACATGCATTTCCGGCATTATGTGACGAAGTGGACTCAAACTATCTCCAAGGAATTGAGAATTTGGTAAAGTTAATAGAAGAACTTTTGGAGGAAGTCACTTGTTAGTAAATACAACTAAGGCTGTAAAGTGTTTTATACAATGCATCAAAACCAGCTCTCACGAACCTTAGATAGTAAGTAATACCGGTATCGTCTTTCCATGCAAAGTAACTGCAAAACCAAAACAATTACCCGTAGAGCCAATACTAATCTAAAAACTTCACAACTTCTGTATTAGGTGCATATTATGTAGTATGTACTGTACAGTAGCAGCCTATAGCTCTTTTCACAAAATTAAAATACAACATTGTTGTTGTTGGAAATGTAACATGTTGTACTTCTCGTAGTCCATGCATTTTGTACTGTATTTCCTTCCTTTCAATTTTCATAGGTATACCCGGGCCCGGGGACATAATTAAATCAAGGGATCTGGAAGATACCTACTGTTATTGACTTCGCTTGTGAATATCCGGTTCGATCTGGCGTTGCTATATTCACAGCGCTATCACTCGCTGACTTCATCTAACTAGCCATGAGAAAACATGGCAGCCCTATTTTACGTAGCATTTGGCCTATTGGGCTTTTAAACATTGGGCCCAGGGCATTATTAATATAAGAAGTAGGTTTGTAATAGTATATAAAAATACAAAAATTTGTAAAAAAAACGGCAGCCAAGCAGCTCTCCTTCCAAAGTCTTCGGCTATGAATGCTGTGAGATATAGAAGTTGAGCCAAGCATTTAATTCTTTCTCCCTAGTTTCACATTGAAAAGAAGTAAGATCATTTCGCCTGTTGACAAGCGCTAAGCCAACCCTTTTCATGGTACAAAAAGGAAAAAATTTTAAACTCAAAATCATAAAAAAAAATTACTTGGCTATTGCTTTTGGTTCGAGGACTCTAAAAAGTCAATAGCCAAGTAATTTTTTTATGATTTTGAGTTTAAAATTTTAACTTTTTTTACCACGAAAATGGTTGGCTTGGCGCTCGTCAACAGGCGAAATGATCTTACTTCTTTTCAATGCGAAACTAGGGAGAAAGAATGAAATGCTTGGCTCAACTTCTATATCTCACATCATTCACAGCCGAAGACTTTGGAAGGAGCGCTTGGCTGCCGTTTTTTTTTACAAATTTTTGTATTTTGGGGGATATCACATCTTTTGTTGTTTGTTTCATATCAAGGCTTAAAATATGTGAAATACGTGTAAAGGTGGATACAGTGCCTTTAAAACAGATTGTCTAGAAACAAAAGCTACAATCTTTTTTTTGTTGGATGAGCGTAGCGAGCGAAGCGAAGATTCCATTTCACTACACTGGAGAAAAAAAATCCGGAATGTTTTTTTTTTTTTTTTCTTTCTTTCTGTATTTTTGTCTCTGTCTGTTAACACGATTCCGGCTAAACCGATACTCCGATTGCGATGAAATTTATGGAGGCCTTCGAAATCTCTGAACTAAGAACTGCCACGTTTTCGAGCGCAATCGAAAATTATTTCTCATGAAAATCGCAATTTTTGGATTTTTTTCGATTTTTAAAAAATTTCTTCGACTTTTAACTCCTACATGCTTTATCCGATTATAAAGATTTTTTCACAGAACCTTAATTTTAAGAATTAATATATTCGTGTAAAACTTGTGCGTATTCGAATAATTATTTCTTATGAAAATTCAATATTACGATTTTTTCCTTTTTTTAAAATACGATTAATTAAAAAAAAATAAGTTAATTTTTTATTTAATTTGATTTAATTTAAAAAAAATTTCAACAAAGTTCTGATTTTTTCACAGAACAACAGAAAATCCGCAAAACACATGGCAGCTCAATTCACCAATTACGCTCATCCAACAACGCGGCGGGACTTAAGCGTTTTCCTAGTTTACAATCTCTAGGCCTAGTTGGCAATATTCAATGTTTTTATTAAATTTAATATGGTAAATGTCGTCTTGGGTTTTTGTGTGAATGATTTATTGACCGGACTATAACACATTGACGAATAATTTTAATCAGCAATTAAAATATTAAAAATTGTACTAACTAGGAAAACGCTTAAGTCCCGCCGCGTTGTTGGATGAGCGTATTGGTGCATTGAGCTGCCATGTGTTATGCGGATTTTCTGTTGTTCTGTGAAAAAATTATTACTAAGTTCGAATTTTTTTAAATTAAATTGAATTTAATAAAAAATAAACTTAAATTTTAAATTTTTTTAATTAATCGTAATTTTAAAAAAGAAAAAAATCGAAAAATTGGGATTTTTATAAGAAATAATTTCTCGATTGCACTCAAATTTAACACTAACATATTAATTCATAAAATTAAGGTTCTGCGAAAAAATCATTACAATCGGATAAAGCATGTAGGTGTTATAAGTCTAAGAATTGTTTAAAAAAAGATAAAACCCGTAAAATTTCGATTTTTTATGATAAATATAGTTTCAATTGCGCTCTGATTTCACAAGAATATCTTTAATTCATAAAATAAAGGTTCTGTGCAAAAATCATTAAAATTGGATTTAGCATGTAGGGGTTATAAGTCAAAGAAATTTTTAAAAAAATCGAAAAAAATCGTAAAATTGCGATTTTCATGGGAAATAATTTTCCGATTGCGCTCAAAACGTGGCAGTTCTAAGTTCAGAGATTTCAAAGGCCTCCATATAATTTCTTTTTAATCGGAGTATCGGTTTAGCCGGAATCGTGCGGACAAACAGACAAAAATACAGAAAGAAAGAAAGAAAGAAAGAAAAAAAAAAACATTCCGGATTTTTTTCTCCAGTGTAGTGAAATGGAATCTTCGCTTCGCTCGCTACGCTCATCCAAAAACAACATAACGTTTTTCCCAAAGTAAAGAGTGGTAGGGAACAGTGGGGGTGAAATATCGCTTGTCTCCTGGCGGATTATTATGTTTCATATTATTATGTACCACCATGCCAAATTTCATGTTGATAACTCATTCGGTACCTTTATGGTGAATGCTGGAAATCAAGGTAAAAATAATATAAACTATTATTAGGGATGGGGGTTGAAAAAGTGTTGTTTAGGAAATGAGAATAGGCTTATTGGGTTAAAACACATTAAAACATAATGCACTTATTTGAATAAAAATACAATTTTGGGTTAGAGCTATGAATTATTCCAATTTTAGGGGATGATTTAGGGGATGTTGGGGGTGGAATATCGCTTGCATCGCGACGAATTATTTTTCATATTAGTATGTAACATCATGCCAAATTCCATGCTGATAACTCATTAGGTGCCTTCATGGTGAATGCTGGAAATCAAGATAAAAATAATATAAACTATTAAAATAAATGTGTGTATGGTAATGTAAATGTAAATGTGGTTTAGGAAATGAGAATAGGCCGATTGGGTTAAAACACATTAAAACATAATTTTAATAACCACCTAATTTGAATATAACATCAATTTTAGATTAGAGCTATGAATTATTCCAATTTAAGGGGGTGTTGAGGGTGGAATATCGCTTGCCTCTCGGCGGATTATTTTTCATATTATTATGTACCATAATGACAAATTTCATGATTATAACTCATTAGGTGCCTTCGTGGTGAATGCTGGAAATCAAGATAAAAATAATATAAACTATTAGGGATGGGGGTTGACAAAATGTGGTTTTATAATGAAAATATGCCGATTGGGTTAAAACACATTAAAACATAATTTTAATAACTAATTTAAATAAAAATTCAATTTTAGGTTAGAGCTATGAATTATTCCAATTTTAGGGGATTATTTAGGGGGTGTTGGGGGTGGAATATCGCTAGCCTCTCAGCAAATGATTTTTCATATTAGTATGTAGCATCATGTCAAATTCATGCTGATAACTCATTAGGTGCCTTCATCCTTCATGGTGAATGCTGGAAATCAAGGTAAAAATAATATAAACTATTAGGGATGGGGTTGAAAAAATGTGATAAAGGAAATGAGAATAGGCCGATTGGGTTAAATAATCCTGTCAAATAAGAATTTTTGGAAGAAAAAATTGCGATGTCGCTGAATTTTTGCAGAGACCTTCTTTATATGATACTAATTAACATACTAAAACTCCCCTACAATCGGACTAGAGCTTCGGCCGCCATATTGGAAAATGGCGGCCAAAAAGTGTTGGTTATCGAATATCTCCAAATTGGTTTGAGATAGACAAAATGTTGAAATGGCAAAAATATTCCCCATTCAATTCCCTACAATAAAGGTGAGTTCTATAGTTTTGGTAAGGGCAAAGGTTACGTCACAAAATCGTGGTTTATGTGTTGCTTATTGGAATACCAGCTAATTTCCTAATTTTCACGACCAGCATCAAACAATGCCCGGTAAATCCGTAAGAAATCGATTTAAATACAAAATGACTTTTGTACGGGGTTCATGAAAGCTTCCATTAGTATTTTAAAAAATCAGGTCAGCGAAATCGGATTTTGCATTTACCCGGAATTTGGGTTTTTCTATTGTTGGCATTTCCTCAAAAATGCCATATTTCACTGTCCATTATTAAGCACTAAATAACATAAGAGGAAAAATTCTTTCTATGCACATTGAAATGACTTAAATAATGATCCGATTACAATCAAAGTTTAAATCCAATATGGCTGAAGTTCCTAATATTCACAATATGAATACTGTTTTTGTCCTGTTTTTACACTCTTTTTGTTACATAATTCACTTTGATTTTGTGAATAATAGGAACTAGCAGCCATATTGGATTAAAAATTTTGTAATCGGATCTTCATTACAGTAATTTCAATGTGCATAAAAGATTTTTTCCTCTAATGCAATTTAGTGCTTAATAATGGACAGTCAAATATGCTTTTTTGAGGAAATGCCAACAATAGAAAAACCCAAATTCCGGGTAAATGCAAGATCCGATTTTGCAGACCTGATTTTTAAAAATAGTAATGGAAGCTTTCATGAACCCCGTACAAAGTCCTTTTGTATTTAATCGATTTCTTACGGATTTACCGGGCATTGTTTGATGCTGGTCGTGAAAATTAGAAAATTAGCTGGTACTCCAATAAAGCAACACATAAACCACGATTTTGTGACGTAACCTTTGCCCTTACCAAAACTATAAAAGACACCTTTTTTGTAGGGAATTGAATGGGGAATATTTTTGCCATTTCATCATTTTGTCTATCTCAAACCAATTTGGAGATATTCGTAAACCAACACTTTTTGGCCGCCATTTTCCAATATGGCGGCCGAAGCTTCAGTCCGATTGTAGGGGAGTTTTAATACGTTGATAAGTATTATATAAGGAAGGTCTCTGCAAAAATTCAGCGACATCGCAATTTTTTCCTCCAAACGTCAATATAAGATCTTATTTGACAGGATTATAAAGCACATTAAAACATAATTTAATAACTTGAATAAAAATTCAATTTTGGTTTAGAGTTATCAATTATTCCAATTTTAGGGGATGATTTGGGGGGTGTTGGGGGTGGAATATCGCTTGCCTCTCGGCAAATGATTTTTCATATTAGTATGCACCATCATGCCAAATTTCATGCTGATAACATCATTAGGTGCCTTCATGGTGAATGCTGGAAATCAAGGTTAAAATAATATAAACTATAAGGGATGGGGGTTGAAAAAATGTGGTTTAGGAAATGAGAATAGACCGATTGGGTTAAAACACAGTAAAACATAATTTTAATAACTAATTTGAATAAAACATCAATTTTAGATTAGTAGAGCTATGAATTATTCCAGTTTTAGGGGGTGTTGGGGGTGGAATATCGCTTAATTGCCTCTCGGCGGATTATTTTTCATATTATTATGTACCATCATGTCAAATTTCATTATGATAACTCATTAGGTGCCTTCGTGGTGAATGCTGGAAATCAAGGTAAAAATAATATAAACTATTAGGGATGGGGGTTGACAAAATGTGGACCGATTGGGTTAAAACACATAAGAACATAATTAAACTAATTTGACTAAAAATTCAATTTTGGGTTAGAGCTATGAATTATTTTAATTTTAGGGGGTGTTGGGGGTGGAATATTGCTTGTCTCTCGGCGGAAGTTTGTGAGTCTGAGGTACATCTAAGTGTGGTCCAAGTTTCATAGTTCTAAGATCTACCGTTTTCTCTGTAGGCTCTTATTCCTCTCTGGCAGAATCCACTACCCCCCCCCCCCCCAACCAACCAACCAACCAACCAGCCAGCCGGACGATTATCGTCGATATTTACGCACTTTTTTAACACAGAACGAGTTATCGGATCGGGCTGATTTTTTTTTTGGTATGTCATGGACCACATATCAGGTCATATACCGAGTTTCAAGATTGTAAATCTTTCGGGACGGCGTGTGCAGATAGCTGAAAACCCCCCAACTCGGGTAGCTGTAAACAGGGTCGAGTTAGTCATCGCCTTCTAGCAGTCGCGTGCGCTTGGCTGCGGGCGAACGACCGTCGCCCTAGATAAATGGATTCACCAAACACTGTGTAACCTTAGCGCAGGCTTATGTCTAGTGTCGAAATCAATTAGGGTCAGTTTTTGAAGTGACATAAATAGGGCAAGCTTTGCCTTGTCGCTGGGCTAGCTTTGTGTATTTACTATAAAGTGCTGTGACTCTGTGACTTTTATAGGTGCTTTTTAGAACAAAACCGAGATTTGCCAAGTGAGTGTCGGTGGTGTCGGTAAAAGATTACCCTTGATTTAATTATGTCCTCAAGTGTACCACTGGTGCTTTTCTAGCAAACCTGTGTAGAAGTCTATTTAGATGATGTTTATCAATATTTCTTGTATTAGTAGTAAGTTTAAAGTTACTCTTTTACATATTTTTTTCCAATATTGATCCACTCATTTTGCGTTTCCTCTTTATTGCTGTTCTAAAATGTGCATTTTTATGCAACAGATTCTAGACTACTAAGAGGCATTTTGCTGCCTCTCATAATCTCCCATCTTTAACACATTTTAAAGTTAAACCAAGTAACCAACAAGAACCATGCCTATTCCCAGGGGACAAATTGATGGCTTGGGAGAGGGGGGGGGGGAAGGTCAAGTGTAGTATTGCGCGTTCTGTAAGGAGTCTGGGGCGAAGTCCCAGCCGCCTGAGGCAATTTTTTGTGTGGGTATTATTGCCCTTGAGATGGCCTTGGAAGCGATCTGAGGTCAGGGACAAAGAGTCCATTGGTTTGGTTTATTATTGTACAAACACTTCCTGGCTAGGAATATGACGTGTAAATTGACGCATTATTTACGTTTTGTATGAGATAAAGTCACTTGATGTGGAGATGGGAGGTGGGTTACAGGCAGGAAAGTGGGGATTTTACTATTTGGCCATCCTCCGGCAGGATACCTTGCAGC
>JAMZAV010013580.1:0-16045 GCA_024449915.1 Sweltsa coloradensis | reverse complement strand
TTCAAAAACGGTTTTTTAAATATTTTTTGGAGGTATTATCACCTTTAAATAGTCTCTTTTTTATGTAAATACTTGCGACGCGACTTCGGAGTTCGTCCGTCGAAGGCGCGTATAGGAACTCGTTCTCGAGTGCGGGGGGGGGGAAGGTGGGACAGCAAATCTTATGCAGAGCTACTGAGATATAAGGGATCAAGCACGGGGGTTGGGTGGCGGGCTCCACAAAATTTAGCGCTGCAAGCGAAAATATTGAAAATGAGGTTTTTACTGTGTTTGGTGCGTTCTAGAAAAAATAAGTGGGCTGAATGCAATACCAAATTAATGTAATTTTGTGCAGTAAAAACTATAGAACTGTAAAAAATAGAATTGGAATAGGTACGAGATAGACAATGTTACAACCATTGATTGGGTATAACGTATTTTTTATTCACTTAAAACAAAATTTGTAACAGCGGGTTAAATTTGAAAATTCGTAATTCGGTAGTTATCATCGTGGGGATCTACGGCGTGGATGAATTTCTAACATTCTGAGGTGTGAGGAAGGGGTTTGGTAAAAATGGGAGGAGGGGAATCCCCCTATTTCCTCCCTCAATTTCTACGCGCCTGTCTGTCTTTTAGTGTGTGTCTTACCCACAGCATGTTCGTTATCTCTAGCGCTAGTAGTGCTAGTCGACAGAAGTTGTAGTGCCAACGACAACGACAACGACAACGACAACGACAACAACGAAAACGAAAACGACAACGACAACGACAACGACTGTTCAGCCGACCATGTGGCTGTGAGATCTCACTTATTACAGAGCAGGGATAATTTTACATAGCTCTTTAAACCGTAGTAAACAGGAGTGAAGGACTTGAAGGTTGACGCGCCTAGAAACCAAACAAAGTTATCACCACACGAGGCGAGAATATGCGTCCTTCCAATATTACGAACTTGTAACTAAAACAATTACTATTACGTGCTGATTGGAATGCATTAATGGTTGAATTGAAGGTTCCAGGCGATTTCGTAACCAATCTGATCATGGTGTCAGAAGTGGGACACAAACTCAAATAAAATAACAAGGCATTAAAAAGGTTTTACCATTGATGAAACTAGTGATCATGAACATGGCATTTGTACTAACAGGAAACCTATCTTGTTCTGCAGCAAGGAATCTTACAACCGCCATCTGTAGCCGAGGCCCCGCCCACTTTAAGGAGAGAGGACCGGCCGTCCACCAGCCGTGACGTAGCCGAGGCCCCGCCCACTTTAAGGAGACAGGACCGGCCGTCCACCAGCCGTGTCGTAGCCGAGACCACTGGACCATCAGGGTGAGTCACCATCACTTACTTTGGTTGGGTTCCGTTAACTGCGGGACGTACTGAACCAGCAGCCAGCTTGACTGACGAATACTGGGCGAAAAACCTCCAGCACTTCCAGTAAACTGAAGGCGCTGGGCCAGCAATTTACGGGACGCTCAGCACACTGCTGACAGCAGTTAACGGAACGGGTCCAGTAAAGCTGGCTTACTGGTTCAGTACTTCCAGCAGTTAACGGAACGCAACCTTTATAAGTATTTGAAGTCTGAGTTCCCGACATGGACGTTGAAGAGCGCAGCATGTAAACGCAATCAGAATCATGACGTTAAAATTCCCGTTCGTTTGACGTCCATGTCGGGAATTCAGTGGCAGTAGAGAGAGAGCGTAATATTGCGCACTGTCCCCTTTGCTCAGGTTAATACGTTAATACGTACACTTCCACTTGGACTATGTCACTTTATGTTCTCTCGAGTATCCGAGCCTGAAGTGAACATGAGCAAGGAAGGAAGTTGAAAAAACTGAGCGGAGCGGAGCCAGTGCGCGGAATGTTAGGTAGCGAACTGAGCTAAGCTGGCCGACCAAGTGCGCCCGCTAGGCTAAAGCAACACCATACTGCAGTACGCCAACCACGAGCTAAAATCCCGCTTGGAGATTTAGTTAACATTGCAATCTTACCCCTTTGTACAGACTGTTTTCCATTTTATTTCATGCATTTCAACAGATTTTCTACAATGGCGTTTCATACATAAGGTGTAAGACCATGTATAAATTATGTGCAATTACTTATCGTTTAAACTCTAAATTAATTAGGGCCAATGCTGCGTGAAACATGTCTCGATTTCTCGTCCATCAACGTCATTGGTGTTTTCCTTGTTAAGTAGGCCTACTTACAAACCGAAACCTTTACCCCCTTTTTGCCCTTCCGGTCAACTTGCTTAAAATTGTATGTTCTCTTGGTGTGTTTCTGTATGTTTACGATATGAATTTGGATAAGTGACTGAATATGTAACTCTGTGACCCTGTAATAGGCTACAGTGCCACACGTGCCCTGCAATAGCCGTCCTGCCCTATGGGCAGGACAAATACATCAAATTATTATTACAGTGTTGGCTCGAGCTTAAAAAGAGCGTGACTCTGATTAGGGAGGTCCCGGGTTCAGTTCCCGTCGAGACAAGCAATCCTAACTGAAGGTTTTTCAGAGGTTTTCCCTCAGTCGTTAATGCGAACGCAAGGTATTGAGTTCTGTTAAACACCCTCGGACATCCCTTTACAATTGTCCTACCCGCAACATACCTAGCAAGACACCTGAAGAGGGGCATGCACTGCACCCTATAGGCAGGCTTCGCACGAAAACTTAATTAATTAATTACATATTTATACTTTGAAAGGCCTCTCGTATGATATGATTTAAGAATTAGGTAAGCAAAAATATCTATGCTTTTCCACCCCATACGTTGCAGGTTTCATATCACAATTCATTGTGATCTAACTAAAGACCGTTTTCAGTGTCCCAAACCAGCAGAGGGGTTTGTCAGACCTTACTACAAGAAGACGAAGTCAGCCGCCGATGCACGGGGGGAGCATTTCGAAATTAAAATGGTTGCTCTACTCTTTCTCCGTTGCATTCTCTGTGCTTGTATGAAAGACTTCAAGATAGCTTCAAATATGGAGGCTGCCGGTCTGTTTGACGATATAATTCTCATCTACCAGTTTTTACTCAATGATCAATTGTTTTGTGCCCTATTTCAGCTCAAACACAAACTTAGACAAAAGTTGAATATGTCAAACCTGTCTCAGCCTAAAGGTGGATTTTAGTCTTATTAAGTACTTTCAATCTTATCTTTGCATTCTAGATTCAGCATCTACAAACTCTAATCTGAAAGATTGCGGCAATGTTGACAATTTCAATTTTTTTTTGTTCACGAACGCAGAAGCACATAATGATCTAGCTCAATTATCAACTAGCCCACTTGACGGTAGAATAAGTTTCAACACGGCTGATGACGGTAAAATTATATCCTTCAAAGGTGATTACCAAAGCTTAGATATGTTGAAGGTACATGATTGTGATTTTGGACTAAAAGAAAAGTTCTTTAAAAGCTTTGATATCTATGCTAATCAGGCAAGTGAGTGGGACCTAGAGGTTCTTATTAAGTACGAAATAAAACAACTTTGGCAGATCCCCGAAACCGAAACAAACTCATTGTATACCGAGTTGCTTGAAGCTATGCTAGACTGGTGGAGGGGATCGGAACTATTACCTTACCTCCAGTACTGGTTTCTGGTTGGTTCTCATCAAGAAACAATTAGAGAAAATCTCCGAAGAAATGATTACAGCGTTGACAAACTTGAAAACAGATTTTGAGCCTGCTTCAATTCTACAACTGAAAAATAAAATCAGTGCTGTAAAGAAAGGTGTAATTCATGTAGTTACACATGCTATGCACACCTGTTTGACGGCAAGCAAGGTTTACTCGGTGGTTAATAGTTTGGATTCAGAAGACAAAACTTGCATCGTGGTTAGTTTGCAGACGCTGGTTGACAGGAGCGATGAGGTTGTCTCTGCTTGGAAGAGCCGATGGTGCTCGGCTTTAATTGTAGTGTGCGAGGCGAACCCTCCAGAACTGACAGGCATAGTGGAGACATTGATCGATGCATTGGAAAAAATCGACAATCTTGTGTTTATTCTTGTTTCAACACAAAATAATGAATTACCTCGAACACTGAACTGCAAAACTATAGATTTCCTGACGTACGACGACCAAACTCATTGGAGTGATCTGACTGAGGAGTCACAAGAGTATTTGCTTGACAAAGAGTTAACTTCCAAGGTTCTGACGTAACATTACGTTTAATAATTGGAGATGATAACAGCTTCACAGATCAGTTGAGAGGTGATTCGATTTCTGAATTAATGCAACCCACAGTTAATGTTGGAAAAAAAATTGCTGAAACAATTGACAACTTCATACCTCGAACTCTGGTGTCTAGCGACGGCAACTCTAAAAGCATTGACTCCGTGAACGATGTGAAAGAGAGGGTGGTACTGGTGGTGGCGGTGCCCGGCATGGGCAAAACCACTCTCTTGACCCATCTCGTGGAGACCGCTAAGAAAGATGATCCTTCTTTGTGGGTTGCCAGAGTAGATCTCGCCGAATGCACAAACTACCTTAAGAACTTAAATGTTACTGAATGGATAGCACTTGATTTCCTGGAGACATTCTGCACAGTAAGCAACACAGCTTTAGAAAAGGACTTGGTTAGACACTGTCTCATGAATAAAAAAATGATTTTGGCCTTAGATGGGGCAGACGGGGTTTTTGCCCTACTTATGAGGACAAACTCGTTCCGCTCTTGAAAGCGTTGCTCAGAACTGACGTCAAACAGCTTTGGTTAACATCAAGAGTTGCTATGGCAAAAACACTTGAGACAACCTGGGCGTTCAAAGATCCCAAAATCTTTCGTTTTTTACAAAAGAAGACCAAGAGTATTTTTTAACAAAAGCCTGGATATCAAAAGTCGATCCTTTAAACAAAAATAAACTCAAAACATTTGCCAAAAAGTTAGTAGAACTAACGGCAAAGTCCTTTCAGGAATCAAACCAAATCATTGGGATACCACAGATGACTCTTATGTTGTCAGAATCTTACGAAAAACACATGATTAAATATTGCACCACTCTTTAATTACCTTTACCCCAAGAGACTTGACATACTGTATTTGTATGACTCTTTTGTTACTAAAAAGTTTGATTACCACCTAATTGAAAAGAAAGGGGATAGATATCGATCTAGCGGCAAACATTGCCGACAATGAAATTCAAAAGGAAAGGTTCTTGGAGAATCATACTCAGGCAGCACTTAAGCTCATTCTTACGCCCGATGAATTCGCTTCTATCTGCGTGGAAAATTCTGCAGAATTCTTACGGGAAATCGAAGAAGGTACGGAAAAAACTGGACTTATTGATCGAGTCTCAGAAGGAAACGCTCATTTCCTTCACCGGACTTTGGCCGAGTACTTGTTGGCCGTATGGTTGGCTGATAATCACCGAAACTATCGTCATTTGGTAGAATCAAACATTTTGCATCCGTCTTTCAAGGTTGTTCGTGAGTTCTTCGACAGAATTCTCGCTAGAAAGTTCCCACTGCACACGGCTATTCTAAACCGAGATCTCAAAGCGTTTGAAACACTGCTGCACTCCGGAGTTTCTGTTAACGAGAAAGACGATGGAGGGAGAACTGCCCTCCACATCGCCTTTTCGTACTGCGGCTCTGATCAACACAAGGACTTTTTGGCTTTTGCACAGAGACTCTTGAAACACGGGGCTTCAACTGATGTCCTTGATGATGTCCTTCAATGGAGACCGCTGCGATATGCTGATAAGAGGATGCGTGGACTGTGGCAGGTGTCATCCTTCAGGCTGGAGGAGACGAGAGTGACATGATACAATGCCGAAATTCAACAAGTCGTATAGTTTATGATGAGCTTATCTGGTATCTCAGCAGAAACGAAGAAGTTGCCGTGTGGGTTATTAACATTTCTGCACAAGAGGGAGAGTTAAAAGTCTTAAAATACTTGGTAGAGGAACGGGGAGCAGATGTTACCTACCAGGGAGCAGATCAAGCATACCTCATGCATCATGCTGCAGCAGGTGGCCATGTCAACATCATGCAATATCTGAACAGTAAGGGAGTTTTTATATGATGTAGCAAACAATGACGGAAACCACCCTTTACATTTCGCAGTAAAACAAGGAGTAATTCAGGGAGTAAAATTCTTGTTGAACAAAATGTAAACATAAACAGCATTAAAATACAAACTTGAGTCAGCCTTGATGATTGCAGTGACACTCGGTGATTCAGCTCTTGGTGTTGTGAAATACCTTCTAGGTCATAGGTCAGATATCACGTTCATGGATTCAGATGGAAATCTGCCTTGCACTTGGCTTCGATGCATGGAGGTTTACAGACGGTTAAATGTTTGATGAACCACCTGACTGTCAAGACACATGAAATGAACAGAAACGCTTTAGTAGTGGATACCTATGATAATGACGGAAACAGCTCTCTTCACTTGGCGGCGTCCCAAGGTCATTTGCCTGTTGTCATGTATTTGTTGGATCCGGTGCAAAGATCGACGCTGTAATTATGTTGGTAACAGTTCCCTCCATTTGGCAGCAATCCAAGGGCATCTAGAGGTGGTCAAACATTTGTTAAGTCGTGGAGCTAATATGAGCAGGGAAACATTAACAATATCACAGCCTTGGAATGTGCTTTAGAACACAACAGACAGGACGTTGTCACATACTTAAGTGTTATACTAGATATAACTGCTTCAGATTATCCACTACACGAGGCAGCCAAGATTGCTGATATTTCTGTGTTTAATTACTTTGCAAAAAAATGTGATACCATCGAAACATGTGACTTTGATGGAAACACTGCGCTCTGGATTGCTTGTAATGAAGGCAATTTTAGTTGTTGCTACAGTTCTTCTGCATCGTGGCGCATCAATGAAGACCGGCGCAAAGACATACACGCCCCTCCACGCTGCAGCTCAGTCAGATAACCCACACGTGATACAGCTACTGTTAGACCATGAGGCAGACATAGAAGCTGTAACCGAGGAAGGTCGTACGGCACTCTGGGCGGCAGCAAAATATACTAAATGTGATGCAGTCAGAGTGCTGCTAGATGCAGGCGCCTCCATGAGGGCTGATGATACGGGCCACACGCCCCTCCACGCTGCAGCTGTATCAGGTAACCCACACGTGATTCAGCTACTGTTAGACCGTGGCGCAGACACAGAAGCTGTGAGCAAGAAAGGTGTTACGGCACTCTGGTTGGCAGCATCAGTGCACGCTAAATGTGACGCAGCCAGAGTGCTGCTGGATGCAAGCGCCACCATGAGGGCTAATGAAGATGGGTTAACGCCCCTCCACGTAGCAGTTCTGTTAGGTGACCCACACGTGATTCAGCTACTGTTAGACCATGGGGCAGACATAGAAGCTGTGACCAAGGAAGGTCGTACGGCACTCTGGTTGGCAGCATCAGGGCACGCTAAATGTGATGCAGTCAGAGTGCTGCTAGATGCAGGCGCCTCCATGAGGGTTGATGAAGATGGCTTAACGCCCCTCCACGCTGCAGCCGTGTTAGGTGACCCACACGTGATTCAGCTACTGTTAGACCATGGGGCAGACATAGAAGCTGTGACCAAGAAAGGTGTTACGGCACTCTGGGCGGCAGTATCAGTGCACGCTAAACGTGATGCAGTCACAGTGCTGCTAGATGCAGGCGCCTCCATGAGGGCTAATGAAGATAGATTTACGCCCCTCCTCGCTGCAGCTTTGTCAGGTGACCTACATATGATACAGCTACTGTTAGACCGTGGGGCAGACATAGAAGCTGTGACCGAGGAAGGTCGTACGGCACTCTGGGCGGCAGCAAGGGAAGCTAAATGTGACGCAGCCAGAGTGCTGCTAGATGCTGGCGCCTCAATGAGGGCTGATAATACGGGCTACACGCCCCTCCATGTGCAGCTCTGTCAGGTGACCCACATGTGATACAGCTACTGTTAGACCGTGGGGCGGACTTAGAAGCTGTAAACAAAAGCAAGCAAACTCCACTGCATCAAGCTGTTGTTAGTAATAATCTTGAAGCTGTGAAGATTCTCATCCAACGAGGAGCCAATCAAAATGCTAAAACATCGCAGAATATGACACCGCTCGCTATTGCTAAAAATAACCAATATTCACAAATAGAAACATATCTGCTTGAAGTTGCCCCGCCGAAGCCTAGTCAAACAAAAACCGGTTTTTTCGGCTTATTTCGATAATTTATTTCAATTGAAACACACAAACAGCTACAGTTATTATTTAAATTGCTTGTTTTATTATTTTAAACAACCATTCAGCATCTGATTGATGCTTTCACGCTTGTCAAGTGGCAATATTATAAATATTTTTACGAACTCTAGATAATCAGGCATCATTGTTGGTTTATTCATTACTATTTTCTTTATATTAAAACTTTTAAATCTCATATTTTGATCGTATATAAGCTACATCTCCTACACTCTAGCACAATACTACGCAAATAGTATGATGCTGAGCTTTAATTAAGCCCAAACTGTTTGCCTGGTATGTGCTATGTTGATAATATAATGTTTTACTGTACCTATCTAAAGGCAGTTTAGTGTTTATCTCTCTTTAAACTCTGGCAAGAATAATAAATTGCATCTGTATAATTGTACAAAATTTTATATACAGTATCTAGTTTTTCATATTTATCAATTTCGATGAACTTCTAAAATACCAAATGGCACGTAAAATGACCCTAGCATCTGTGTGAGGGGTAAACATTATGCATGTAATTAAAATGTAATAAAAACTACCAAAATGTGTGAAACTAAAACAAGTAAAAAATCATAAAATTTGTAGTATTTATATCGCCATAGCTAATTACGTTCATAAGAGTGTTTTATAAATTTGTTTTTATTTCAGCCTGTATTTGGTCACCTGTGATTGTGAACATATTGTATTTAAGAAATAAATTAAAAAGGTGTCTACACTTGGGATTGAACCCAGTACCCAGATGCTATAGCTAACTGAGCTATAAAGACAACCGATTAATTTCCATATTAGTCTGGCTCGTTGGTCGTTGTTAGAGGTTCTGCTTACAATACAGAAGGTCGAGGTTTCGATCCCGCTTAAGATAGAAGTTCTGATGTGGATTTACGTCCACCACTTCTTGGCCTAGGAATGTGTAAACGGTGACCTTGGAGCCGTCCTAGCAACGATTACGAAGCACACAATAATTTCTCAGGTTGTCCCGAATTAGCCTTGTTGATTCCATGGCGCCACTTGCGAGTGGAATCGTGTCCAGCTTGATTGAACGGTGTTTCCAACTTATATATGCCGATCTCTAGTTGGTCATTGTTCGCTCGTCGATGGTGTCAGCGCCTACATGGTTGGCTTAGTCTGCTCTAAATTTAATGTGCCCCACTGAAAATCAGTTCTGTGACTGAGTGGGTAGACTATAAATACGATTGTATTCATTTGATTTTGTTGGTTTGTTTACACATTGTTTATAACGTGTGAAGATGGATGATTACACCATGAAGATTTACTTTATAAAAATGTATCGAACTTAATAAAAATTATTATATTTTAACAATATTAACTTTGCAAAGGAACTTGAATTGTAATGAGATCCTACGCATAACAAAGACTTGTAAAATTACAGCCAAACCTACACAATCAAAAGCAATGAGATCTAAAATAAATGCCAAGCTTATGTACCCTTCTACATTTTTGCACTCTTTATACCTAAATTCACTTTGCCCCATGAACGCATCCTTGCAAAGCTTGTCAAAATAAACTTGCATGAACTTTTACATTTAAAACAATAGTGCAAATAAAATTTTGCCACTCTTTGCAAGGATGCAGTTACAGGGCAAAGTTAATTTATGTATTAAGATTGCGAAAATCTAGGAGGGTACATAAGCTTGGCACTTCTTTTAGATATCATTTCTTTTGGATTGTGTAAGGTTTGGCTGTATTTTTCCATGTTTTTTATTGTGTGTGTGATTGTCTACCAATTGAGTTTGAAGAACAGCTGATGAGCCAAAAATATAATTTAACGTTTCTCGATCTTTACTTAATCCTTGCACAGAAATTTGCTCTGTTTGTTAGTGTTGTTTTAAGGCACTTCAACAGTTGTGTTATCAGTCTCTGTTACTTGATATTATTGATTGTCTGGTAAATGAATCATATTTATTTTATTTTATGATTATTTACAATTTATTACATGTTATGTGTTCCTAAAATATAATTACATTTTTTTGATGGCATAGTATTGTTTTAGTAAACTTTAGTTTGTATTATATAGTTTAAAGGACACATACACTATAAATTGTGTTGTTGTTATATGAATTGTACATTTCGTTATAATAAAATTGAAATTGAAATTGAAATTTAAGCCTTATTTTCCTGAGCTCGCCCAAGAGCGTGAAATCATCACGTCCGGTCACCCCTCCTATCTCTTACTAAGCAGAATGTTGCTTAACGTAATAGTTTCTCCGGGCGGTGTTAGCAACACCATGGTAACACCTCCTACGCGTTCCCCCCCCCCCCCCTTATCCCCTACAAACTCACATTTACCCCCACCCTCCTCTAAAGCTTCCGACCTCGCAAACAAAAGAAAACTTGACATCTTTTTGTTTAGTCTTTATTCATGCAAACTTCTTGACTTTTTGCTCGACTTTTTCCTCCTCTGATAAAAGTTCGATTATAATAAACTCCCGAGTATTCAACAGCATGCATATAATGATCTGCAGACTTGATAGCAACAGTTTATAATTAATGAACAGCTGGTTTTTCACTATACCCTGTACCTTATAGTTTTACCAGATACTGCAATTAGGTATTTGAACTTTGCGTTTGTTATTTTATAACTTTGTGTCTTTATACTTTGAGCTCAAAGAACTTGCAAATAACGAGCTATCTTGGCTGAACACAAAGGTAAGTAATTGGAGTATCGTATGTAACGATTTTTTTTATGTGGTAAAATTGACATCATTATTTAAATATAAAATAAAATGATCCCTTTTTTTAAAACAGGTAACAAAACTACTTACATATTCGAATAAGGGAGCGGCAATTGTTTGGGTAAAGAGGGGGGGGGGGGGGGGATCAAATAAATATTTTTTATAAGAGACCTATTTTATCAATGAAACCTTATCATATTTAAAATTTATAAAAAAAAATTATGTTAATATATTTTACTAATATTATTTACTACAATTCAGAAATTAAAAAGTTCGCCCCAACCGGGATTCGAATCACAGGTCTCCCACAGTTGTTGTGTTGTTGTTGTTGTTTGTTGTTGTTGTTGTTGTTGTTGTTGTTGTTGTTGTTGTTGTTGTTTTTGTTTTTGTTTTTTTTTTTTTTTTTTGGGGGAGGACTGTTTAATTTTTAATTTCTGAATTGTAAGTTATCTAACAATTACACCTACGGGAGTGTTTCCCGACTAACCAAATCGAGAAATATTTTACTACTTTGAGTCACGATTTCTGGTGTAGGAAACACATCAGTAAAGAGGATATGGGTCAAGTGTTTTAGCCTCATTCCTGACCTCTCGGCTGACCGACATCACTACACAGGTCGGTACAAAACTAAAAACTTTGGTATGTGTACCGTTCCACACAAAAAGTCCTACACCAACTGTTACTTCAGAAATCTATTTGTCTTATACATTGGTATAAGCTGAAGGTGAGGGATCATGAATTATTGTGTTTTAATACATTGTTGTTGTAATGAGATTTATTTCGTTTGTCCCTCCTTTGTAAATTACTTTTTTTAACTGAATTGGATAGACGTTGAATAAATAAATTTAAAAAAATGTACTGGCGTACACACATGTGCTAGTTTAATTCATAGTTTTAACGCATAAGACGCTGTTTTAATGTTTAAGAAAGTTATTTTTTCAAACTTTACGACAATTCCTTATGACTATGTACGAAAAAGTTGAGTCAAACTAGTGTCTGCTTTTGAAAGGCTTGATTTTACTACAGTCAACTACGCCTCCGAAATAAGTATATTAAGTTGGCAGGACTTCGAGTATTATTTGCTTTAATTATTATTACACATCGTTTGGAAAATTATAATTGGATGAGCGTACGAGCGAAGCGAGCGAAGCAAAAGATTCCATTCTACTACACTGGAGAAAACAATCCGGAATGTTTTTTTTTTTCTTTTTTTTTCTTTTCTTTTCTTTTTTTTTTCTTATTTTTGTCTGTTTTGTCCACACGATTCCGGCTAAACCGATACCCCGATTGCGATAAAATTTATGGAGGCCTTCAAAATCTCTGAGCTTAGAACTGCCACGTTTTTGAGCGCAATCGAATTTTTTTTCTCATGAAAATTGAAATTTTTAAACGATTTTTTTCTTTTTAAAAAAATTTCTTCGACTTATAACCCTACAATGATTTTATCCGATTTTAATGATTTTTGCACAGAACCTTTTTTTTTTATAAATTAAGATATTCTTGTGGAATTTTAGCGCAATTGAAAAATTTTTGTCATAAAAATCGAAATTTTACAGGTTTTTCTTTTTTAACAATTCTTAGACTTATAACACCCACATGCTTTTTCCGATTGTAATGATTTTTTCGCAAACCTTAATTTTATGAATTAATATATTAGTGTTAAATTTGAGGGGGAATCGAGAAATTATTTTTTATAAAAATCGCAATTTTACGATTTTTTTAACAATTACGATTAATTAAAAAAAAATTAAAAATAAAGTTTTAAATTTTTTTTAATTTTAAATTTTAAATTTTAAATTTAAAAAAAATTTCAACTTAGTAAGATTTTGCCCACAGAACAACAGAAAACTCGCATAAACACAATGGCAGCTCAATGTACCAATTCGCCCCATCCAACAAACGCGGCGGGACTTAAGCGTTTTCTTAGTAGTAATAATCTCTATGGATAAAACCCTTTAAATCCAAAACAATCCCATTCAGTTAAAAAACAAAGAGGACAACTTAATAAATCCCAAAACAAGTGCAAACACAACAATAAACAACAGTTACGTAAAAATATTTGGGTATTACTATTATCATATTACAACAACAATGCACTAAGACACAGCAATTTTGCAACAATTCAAAAGGATATTAATTAATCAATGCCATCAATTAATGAATCAAATATAAAAAAGGGATAGGAAAAAAAGGAAAGATACAAAAAAAAAAAAAACAAAAACAAACAAAATATAAACAAAAACAAAACGAAACGAAAAAACTTATTTACTAGACGATCCCACTCAAACAAAGAATATGAGGTTAGCAAAAACCAGGAACAGCATATCAGGGGAGTAATCAAAATTTTGCGGAAGAAACCACCGAAACGCGAATCTTCATTCTCGTGTTCAAATCTTGATAACAATTTAGGTACAAAAGATCTTGACAATAATATTACATTAATTGTCTAATATATTATTACGGGTGATAATGGACACTTTGTAAAGAACTTAGAGGACGATGGTTAGCCGAGGTCGTTTTACCGGTTCCCACTCGAGCACTGAAGTTAAGCAGAATCGGGCGTGGTCAGGGGTGGAGTGGGTGACCGCTCTACCCTGAAACTCACGTATACCGCTGGTGAGAGCAGATGGAGGGTTCGAAAACTAGAGTAACGGCTTCGTTCTCCTCGACGTTTGCTTGGCAGTTCGGGTTAGTGGAGGAACCTAGATGACTGTCAAAGTTACACCGTCCTTTCGGGATGGTATGTTAAGCCGTTGTCCCTTGGTACTTTTCGAAAGGAGTAGGCTACGTGCCGGTACCATGGTTTCCCCTTCCCCCTTCTGTTCATACTTCATCCTCATCTATCATTACTCATTGTCTCGAATAGCCAAAGTGCATTTATATGAGGACGTAATGCAATATCCAACCAATCAATCAATCAATAAATCAATCAATCAATAAAATCAATCAATCAATCAATCAATCAATCAATCAATCAATAAATTTCAATCATCAATCAATCAATCAATCAATCAATCAATCCAACCCAATCAATCAATCAATCAATCAAAAAAGACAAATTACATATCCGGAAAAAATTCTTTGTTCTTACGTTTATATGTTTACTGCTTCGGTTACATACTACGCGTTAAAACCTTATGTGTATGTTTTTATGTTGACCCGCCTTAACCGGGCTCTCTCTCTCTCTTCATCTCGCGTTCTCTCGCCATTCACGAGATGTATATTTCACCAGGAGGTCTTGAAATATAGGAACAATAAAGTGTCGACAGCGTAATAACCGCCTTGTTTATAGTGTACATATTTCACACGTTCATCTAGGGGAAACAATATAACGTAGCCGGAGGCAATAAGCGATAGTCTTTTGTCAGCTAAAGGACGCCATGGTGAGCTGGTCTCGACTCTTTGGGGGCGCAAAATTAGTTTTTGGAAATTAAATCAAAAAGTTATGTTTGGCTTTGGGGGTTGTTAATGAGGCTGGAACTGTGAACTTTGTCGGCGGTAGTGAATAAATTTACTTTTGATATGTTAATCTTGCGTTAGAGAACCCAAAGTGAGGGTTTAATGTAGGGGTTGGTTATTTTTAAGAATTTCGTTTGGATATTTTAAAACCCACCTCCCCTAAAAAAAAATAACATTTTCTAACGCTGAGGCTGATTAGTAAAGGATACTTATTGCAAATGTAAATGTTCCCGGGCATTCTACAATCAAAACAGGCTCGCTCACTCGTCTTACAATGACTTTTAGCGCTAAATAGTTTATTATTTATCTATTAAAACTTGAATGCGTTTTGGGTTTGATAGAAAAGGGCGTAGCCCCATTCGTATTTACTTTCTAGCAAACTTACTAAACAAGATTAAAAAAACAATACTTTACACTTAAATCCAAAAAAAAATACACATTAATTTTATGAAACTTTTAGGGCAGGTGATGTTTTGGTTTAATTAATTCTTTTGGGCTTTACACTGCACTTTATTAAATAAATTAAAAAGATTTAAACAATCACAAGACAACAAGATAATAAGATCTTGTTATTTCTTTTTCCTTTATTTCTTTTTTCTTTTTTTTTTTTCTTCTTTCTTCTTTCTTTCTTTCTTTCTTTCTTTCTTCTTTCTTTCTTTCCTTTCTTTTTTTTTTTTCTTTCTTAAGTTGTAGTGCAAAATCCAATAGAATTATTAAAAAAAATACATAGCAAATAATAATGAAAAGATTCTCAAATTTAATGACAATAAACTTGCTCAATACGTGTGTTTAAAAAAATAAAACTTATAAAACAAAATGCCTCCAAACGAGAACAGCATTTAAAAAAATTTTACTTTCAGTAAATGCTTTGTAAAAACATTACAATGTTTCTCTGTTAAATAAAGACACTTTTTCCCACCGAGCATCGAGGACGGGAGAACGATACATTTTCCCTGACAGCTTATTTAATATAGGATTCTCATTTCCGTTGAAAACGAAATCGTTTTCGTTCGAATATCTTCATAAAAAATGTTCTTTAAAAACAGAACATTTCTTTCACTCAGAAATTGAACAATGCACAGGAAAAGTACAAGCGGTGAAAATATCTTAATTTATGAAAGAGGAAATGGACAAGAAATCTGAAAATGAAATGTGATAAGAGAGATTATTTTTAACGAGAATAGAAAATGTGATTTTGATAGAAAAACATCATTTCCGCGGCCCTCTTGAAAAAGTAATCTGTTAGATTTTCCAATTTAAGAAATTAGTGTATGTAATTTGGGATACTTTTGTTCGAAAAGTCAAACTTGGTTTTCCAATTATAAACAAATTGGGCTTCTATAATTGAGATACCTTCCATCAAAAATCAAACTTTTTCTAACGTTTTATTACAGCATAAGTTTAAATTTAAAAAAGACTTCACGCCTAAGTTAAGAGTTTAATTCTTCCCTTAGTTTGTGATAATCGAAAGAAGCGGTGAAAACTTCTGCCTCGGTCATTTTCCGGATGAAGAGTTTCTTAGTCATAAATCGCCCCAAAGTTTTTTTCTGTAAAAGTCGAATAATGGAACAAAAATAGGCACGCTTTTGCTTTTCTCTCTGCTTTTTGACAGCCAGGCTTTCTTTCTCACGTTGTTTTCACGTGAAAACGCTCGAAAACAGAGGGGGAAGTATAAAGTGAAAATGTGAGGCTTGAAATTCATAGGATAGAAAACTTCACCTACTAAATTTTTTGAACGAAA
>JAMZAV010013579.1:0-13174 GCA_024449915.1 Sweltsa coloradensis | reverse complement strand
AAAGAACCCTTCCCCCTACTACAGGACTTGTATGAATGAATGCTCTTCCTTTGGAGTTAAGGGAGATTCGCTCATTAGACTCTTTTAAATCTGCCCTAAGCACACATGTTTTTGCATTACAAAGTTAATTCTGCAGTTTCTTTTTACTGATTCATTTTTATAGTAATTCATTGAAGTGTATATTTATTTACTTATTTTCTATATTTTATAGGTTTACTAATGATTGTAATAATGTTGTTATCTTTTATTATATTTATTGTTATAAGGTTGGCAGTCACCAAGTGTGTTTGGAGCTCTGCTCTTTTCTGCCATCCTCGTGATACATTTAAACAATGAATGTGTTACGGAACAAATAATAATAATAAAAATAAATAATAAATAAAAACGTGGCAGTTCTAAGTTCAGAGATTTCGAAGGCCTCCATGAAATTTCATCGCAATCGGAGTATCGGTTTTGCCGGAATCGTGCTAACAAACAGACAAACATACAGAAAGAAAGAAAAAAAAACATTCCGGATTTTTTTCTCCAATGTAGTGAAATTTATTTATTTATTTATTTATTTAACGTCTATCCTATTCAGTTATAAAAACTGATTTACAAAGGAGGACAACTAAATAAATCTAATTACATAGATGCAGAAACAACAATAAATTACATTTTCGTAAATATTTGAAATAGTAGCATTACAACAACAATGCATTTAACACAGAATTTTGGTAACAAATTGAATGATATTATATGCATTTAATGAATGAATCAATATAAAAAGGGTGAGAATGAAAGAAAAGAAAGAAAAGAAAAGAAAAGAAAAGAAAAGAAAAGAAATAAAAGAAAAAAGAAAAGAAAAGAAAAAAAAAAAAAAACATTAAAAAAAGAAAAAACGAAAAAAAAAAACTGATTTATTAGACGATCCCACTCAACGAATATGAGGTTTGCCAAAAATCAGGAACAGCAATCAGGAGTATAATCAAACTTTCGCGGAAGAAACCACCGAACGCGAAATCTTTATTCTTGGTTCAATCTTCATTTTTGTGTTCAAATCTTGACTCATATATATAATTATATCAGATATATATTATTTTAAAAATTTCATGTCAAACTGATCCAGCAATGATACAGGACACCTAAATCAAGTTGCAAGCTCCATCAGTGGCGGCAACCAGACAATCTAGGCAGAAAAAATATTTGAAAATACATTGTTTTATATCATAATCAAAGCAATAATGAACAAACAAAGAGAAAAGCAAAATCAATTATAAGAGCTTATGAAGGTAAATTAACATTACACAAACACACAGACAATAACTTACAAATAAATAGTAAAAATAAATTTTTTGCTCTTTGATTCATTATCATTGCTTCAATTTTACTTTTAAATTGTACAATTCCTAGATCAGTAAACTGGCTTCTAATATCATAAGAATTGAATTCCAATAAGATACGCCTCTGTACATAAATGACTTTCTAAATGCTTCAGAATTTAATCTAGGAACTTCCAATGAGTTTATTAAAGTAGAATTTTCTATCACGATCAACAATTTTAAAATATTGGGTAGAATACCTAAAAACATACCTTTCAATACTTGTATGTATTTACCAGCACGCTATACTTCATCCTCTCCTCAATCGTGAAACAATCAGACTGCAAATCTTGGTTCAAGGGAAATGAATCAACAGATGGTCAATTCTCTTCTGGAGTACAACATACTCAGTAGAAGGTCTTACTGCCCAAACCACTAAGCAATAATCAATAACAGAGTGAATATAAGAATCTACAAGTAACCTGAACATTCTCTTGTTACAAACCTCTTCATTCTACTTATAATTCCAATTGCTGATGATACTTTATTACACACATATTCATATGTTTCTTAAAATTAAAATTACAATCTAAGAAAACTCCAAGATATTTAAATTCACACACTCTAGAAATTAACTTACCATTACAATTTAACGTCAAATGAATATCATTTATGCTTCTATCATTAGCCTTATGAAAAATCATAAAATTTGTTTTGCTATAATTAATATCAAGTTCCTGAGTTTTAAACCAATCATCCATCCTCTTTAGAACTTCTTGAAGACGTCCTACGATCTCTTCGACATCCACACCTTCTAAATAAAAGACCAAGTCATCAGCATATAAGATATAATTGATGCCTCCCATTATAGTAGATATATCATCTTTATAAAGAATAAATAACAGGGGTCCTAATATTGATCCTTGGGGTACTCCCAAAATATTTAATACTTTTGAACTATATTTTGCAAGATTTATAAACATTTTTCTATTTAAAAAATAATCCGCCAAAATTGATAACAAATAAGGACTTACGTTAAACCTGGTTTTTAATTTTATTAAAAGAGGTAAAAAAGGTACTGAATCAAATGCTTTCCTAAGATCAACAAAAACAGCTCCAACCTTACCATTCCGCTTGTCAATCCCTTTATAGATAAAATCTGTAAATGCTAGAAGGCACTTTGCGTTGATCTACCTTTCCTAAAACCATGTTGGTTTTCACTTAAACCTTCAGATGCATCCACTTCATGTAATAACCTCATGTGCAAAATATTTTCAATAATTTTCCCTACAATTGGAAGAGTTGATATAGGTCGATAAGAATTCATATCACTCTTTTTTACTTTACCCTTATAAATAGGTGTTCCCTTGCAATTCAGCTGTGTTGGGAAATCACCTACAAGAAAGAAATGGGAAATTAGATACGCCAATAATCCGACTATTGATGCGCATTTCTTGAATACTATGCATGGAATCTCTTGAAGTGTTGTCGAGCTTTTAATTTTAAGGCGTTTAATTGCTGAAATGACTTCTTCATTAGTTACCTTTACATGCGGGAGATCATCTGCTTCTTTTCTATTTAAATCTTTAAACTTACCAATTTCACTGGAAAAATCTACATCGTTCACAACAAAACTTTTCTGTAACAAACAGCAAATGTCAGGATTAGACGTGTAGGATACCCCATTCTCTGTCAATGAGGCTATGCTACACTCTTTTTTCACTTTGTTACCTGTCAACTTATTATAAACTGACCATAAAGATTTTGAAGAAATATCATTATCAAAAGAAGACTTAAAATGCTCACGCTTAGAAAAACGAATCTGATTATTTACCTTATTTCAGGTGCGTGAACTTGGCACCCCCACTTTGCGCACTAATTCTGTAACTAGTCAGACTATTTAGTGCTCAATTAGTGCTTTCTAACGCACTTGGCCCCAGAATTAGTGCACGGTTAGTTTAGGAATGAATTACTAATTAGTGTTGGGGGTGCCAACTTCACGCTGCACCCCCACTTCGAGCACTAATTTCTAAACATGTTCCTCGAATAAGTGCTTAATTAGTGCTTTCGATCCCACCGAATCCCATAATTAGTGCACTTCCGGTTTGGTCCCTGCGACGCGGCGTCTGTTGGGGGTGCAGCACCCCCACTTTATTTTTTTCAAAATTTTCTTTTACAGATATTTAGTGCTTAATTAGTGCTTTCGATCCCACTGAATCGAATATTATTGGTTCAAGATGAAGACATGAAATGCATTTTATTCGTGTTAATTATATAACACATTATATATTAATCAGATAAGAAGTCTGTTTCCTGAAAAAATAGAACTTGCCGACATGATTTTTAACAATAATTGTCGTAATTTCGATACCCTTAAAACCTACATTCATGATTTTTTTTAAACAACACTTTTTTGTTGGATTTCAAGCACTAATGATAACACAAAAATATGCATGTTATTTATATACCAACTGGATATTAATAGCGTATCGACGTCTTGAACTCAATTTTTATTTATTAGGATTAAAGGTGCACAAACCGGTTAGGTCATTTGGTGCCTAGGTGATGTAAGGAGGACAGTCCCGTGCTGGTCAAAACCAGCCATGGGCAAGGGGTGGGATGGGAGGGGGCGTCGTCGGGGAGGGGTGGGAGAATTTCCCCGACGACTACCAGAGCTCGCTTCTAGTTTCGAGGAGTAATACTCCCCTACATACCAGCTGTTGTTTGCGAGATGGACTTTCCCTCTTTTCTCGCCTCGTACGATACGAATTGCGACGTACATTTTACTCTTGCGCACATGAATCTACACGAGTTGTGTTAGTTGAATATACTCCATTTCTCTCAACAAAAATTTAAATATCTCTAATTGTGATAACTGGTTTGTTTCAGTAAAAAATAAACCTTCCCGACAATAATTTTGAATTTTGACTTTGAATAATCCTAAAAGCATTTTTTTATGATTTTTTTAGACAAATCATGTTGTTGGATTTCACAGTTCAATGTTAATACTAGGGAAACGCCAAACTCGTTGTTAGACGAGTGAGAGAGCCACGTGTTGAGTACCCGTGAACATTAATTGGATTTAAGTTAGGTAATTATATTGTGGTATAAATAATAGGGTTTTTAAGTTTTTAAGTTTAAGGGCACGTCAACTGTACAGCCATAATGCGCCACTTTAGCCATTGATAGGCTAGGGAGGTCTAAGTTAGAGGGAAGAAAAGTAATGTTAGCGGGTACTCAACACATGGCTCACTCACTCGTCTAACAACGACTTTGGCGTTTCCCTAGTATAATCTTTACACAAACATTAGTGGTCACAGACCCTTGTTGACCAGATAGGCTACACCCCAGGCTAAATGGAACGGCCGCGTGTATGACCCTTAGAACAGGTACTTCCTCCAGCGTCAATGTATGAAAAATTAAAGACGATTCCGTCTGGGCTCGGGGTAGAATTGGCCCAGAGCATGGCTCTGCTAATCGTAAAAGGCGATTCATTTCTATTGAGTGTGTAAGATTTGGCTGTATTTCTACAAGTTTTTGTTAGGTGTGTGATTTAACATACAGACAATGGTCACGGCCAAGGCCCGATCGAGTAGCGTTAGGAAAGACTACGTTCGCTGCGCTCACTCGTCTAACAAGTATGTATGTAATTTATAAACCTACTGCTTATTGATAGCTTCTCGTCACCTCGAAGTCAACCGACGGTACATTTTCTTTAGTTGACATAAATCTATACATAAGCTGAGTAAAAAAAAAAAAATCGATTAAAAATAAATTCAGAAAAATAATTTATGCGAACTAATTACTGGTGTCAGTTATGTATTCAATTTTAATTAACACAAATTTAAATCTTATCAGATTAGTAGTCTGTTTCATGAAAAAATAGACCATTCCCACAACATGGTTAACAATAGTGTCGTAATTGAAATATCACTTAAAGCTACATTTATTATTATTTAAGATAAAACATCTAATAGTCTATGTTGTACTATTTCATACTTCAATGTTAATCTAAATATGCATGTAACTGGTTAACAAATTTAATTTTGATAGCGTCTCAACGCCTCGAAGTTAAGCGACGTACAATCTTCATTCGCGCACAAGAGTGTGCATGCACTACGATAACAATTGATTCTAGATCCACATAGATAAAGATAATGTGTTCTTGAAACAGTTGGACATTGTAATAAATAAATAAATAAATAAATAAATAAATAAATAATAAATAAATAAATAAATACATATTTTAAAATAACACAGTACTAGCAGCCTGACAGGGGCGGATCCAGGACCTTTGTAAGCGAGGGGGGAAGGGTTGATTTGGCGCAACCCAATGCTGAAGGGTCTAAGGAGGGTCACGACATTCCGGTTGCGATATTTTTCTCTGGTTTCAAGTAATTTTTCTGGTATTGAAATGCACAAATTATGCATTATAGTTTTTTAAACCGATTGTCCACCAAAATGTCAAGTTAGAACGTGTGTATGATGCGATATTTCTCAAATATTGCTAAGTTTGTTAAGGGGAGGGTTCCATAAAAATATTATCTCCTAGAAATTAACAGCAAATAGCTTCAAAATTTTACACAATGTAGTATTTTAAAAATAAAAAGTTTTTTGTAAAATTTTTTTCCAAAATTTGTATTTTTTTTTAAAGTTATTCACATAATTGCTTAAATTGTCGACGATTGTATGCAAGTGCATTAATTGTGGGATTCGGTGGGATCGAAAGCACTTATTAGGCACTAAATATCTGTAAAATATTTTTTTGAAAAAAACAAAGTGGGGGTGCTGCACCCCCAACAGACGCCGCGTCGCAGGGACCAAACCGGAAGTGCACTAATTATGGGATTCGGTGGGATCGAAAGCACTAATTAAGCACTAATTCGAGGAACATGTTTAGAAATTAGTGCTCGAAGTGGGGATGCAGCGTGAAGTTGGCACCCCCAACACAATTAGTAATTCATTCCTAAACTAACCGTGCACTAATTCTGGGGCCGAGTGCGTTAGAAAGCACTAATTGAGCACTAAATAGTTTGACTAGTGACAGAATTAGTGCGCAAAGGGGGGGTGTCAAGTTCACGCACCTCCTTATTTCTAACTTTCTTGTATTCCTCCCACGTTGACTGCCTTCTAAAAATTCTAAATTCTTTGCGCAAGTGGTCTCTCCTATGCATGGATTTCCTAATCGCTGCTGTTAACCATGGGGCTGGCTTACCTTTAATTCTTAATTTCAAGGGGTGTGCAAGTTCATTTAGAGGTTCTACGACTACTTTAACAAACATTTCTAATTTATCATCTGCACTTACTGCCACACCAATTTGGTCAATGGGACCACTTAAGATATCTTCATCTACTTGCTTCCAATCAACATTCTTATAATTTCTAGTATTTACAAATTTAGGAAGAAATTTTTGCTTATTAATCTTACGAACACAATAAATTAATTCATGATCACTTAATCCTACACTTATAATACCTGACTGAATAATATTTTCATTGTGATTTGCATAAACATGATCAATTAAAGAAGCTGACCTATTATTAACCCTAGTAACAGACTTTATCAATTGTACCAATCCATGTGATCTAGTAAGATTTTGAAATTATTTACTGGTAATGTCTTCTTACTCAAATCAATGTTGAAATCACCTAGAAAAAACAATTCATTAGCTTCCGATTTTAAATTATTTACTAAACTATCAAAACAATCTGAAAATTCTTCTAACTTTACGTGTGGAGCTTTATAAACTGCTGTAAAAATCATTGGCTTTACATTCGGAAGCCAGAATTTAACTGACTGCAACTCAACATCTATCGGAAATTTAACTTTACACTCGACTACACTTGACATGAACTTCTCAGCAATATAAATAACTAACCCTCCCCGTACCCTTTCACGATCAAATCTTAGCATTTTATAATTGTCAATAGAAATAAAACCGTCTGGAACAGACTCATCTAGATATGTTTCACAGCAAGCAAATATATCAAAATTATACGTGTCAAGAATAATCTTCGCTTCGCTCGCTACGCTCATCCAATTACATGTTTGACAAGCCCTAGGCCTTTCCTAGCCAACCCTAGGCCTGCGCAACCTTGTTCTGACATAGGTACTTCCCGCACAACGCACACATAACTAGTTTTGATTTGATTACTAAATGCCTAATGCAGATAAACAATAGTATGATTGTCCACCTAGGCTATACAAAAATGTACGGAAATAATAAGCCTTTTCTTTTCTTTTAATGATGTCACGCAAAACTCCTGTCCAATAAGAATACTATTCTTCTCCTGTCACTAAATAAAAATGTAAAACAAAAGACGGTGCAAATTTTCAGTGTTCTTTTGATAATCTGCTGATTTACATGGCTGTGGAATGCAGTGAAAAAGGTGGAAAATCATTGATATTAAACACCTATTGTAGGCTAGATACGCAGTCTCCAATACCTCGGCACAGGCGCGAGCGTAGCAAATTGAAGAATCAATCTGCCATAAACAAAATGGCGATTTGGCGTTTTAATTTATGCGTTTTTAATGCATTTAAGTATTTTACTAGATTGTATGATATGGTTTTAGCTTATGCAGCATGGTAGTGAACAAACAGAAACAATAAGAAGTTATTGCATAAGGGAATTTAGTAATCATTTGGTGTTAAAATCTAGTATACCGGTCAACCTGGCGGATATCTTGAGAACTATTTGGGCAACAAATCGCTTCCATTTGATTAACATGCAAAGTTCCATATTCAAGATGGCTTCAAATTGTCACGGAAGTGGACCAATGACTGCTGATCTTGCCAATTATAGTTCAATATCTATGTGGAAATTAACATTAGTTGTGTTTGTTGTTGCATGGGAAAATTTTGATTGGATGTTAGTTGCCTAGACCGTCGTTATACCATACCAAAGATTAGTCATGTAATCTTTGGTTATACCACCTATACCCGCAGGATAAATGTACATGAATACGGGCCTAGATATTTTTTACATCCTATTGTTATTGCTAATACCATTGATTAAAGAAGGCTATCGCGATAGCCTTCTTTAATCAATGCTAATACCATAGAAATTAAGTCAAATTTGATAAAATTATTATATTTTTGGATGAGCGTAGCGAGCGAAGCGAAGATTCCATTTCACTACACTGGAGAAAAAAATCCGGAATGTTTTTTTTTTCTTTCTTTTTTTTCTGTATTTTTGTGTGTTTGTCAGCACGATTCCGGCTAAACCGATACTCCAATTGCGATGAAATTTTATGGAGGCCTTCGAAATCTCTGAACTTAGAACTGCCACGTTTTTGAGCGCAATCGGGAAATTTTTTCTCATAAAAATCGCAATTTTACGATTTTTTTTCGATTTAAAAAAAAATTCTTCGACTTATAACACCTACATACTTTATCCGATTGTAATGATTTTTTCACAGAACCTTAATTTTATGAATTAAGATATTTGTGTGAAATTTGAGCGTAATCGAAAAATTATTTCTCATGAAAATCGAAATTTTACGGGTTTTTTTCTTTTTTAAAACAATTCTTTGATTTATAACACCTACATGCTTTATTCTTTTGTAATGATTTTTTCACAGAACCTTAATTTCATGAATTTATATATTCGTGTTAAATTTGAGCGCAATCGAATAATTATTTCTTATAAAAATTGCAATTTTACGATTTTTTTCTTTTTTAAAAATTATGATTAATTAAAAAAATTAAGTAACTTTTTTATTTAATTTAATTTAATTAAAAAAATAAAGTTAATTTTTTATTAAATTTAATTTAATAAAAAATTCTTCGACTAAGTAATGATTTTTTAACAGAACAACAGAAAATCCGCGTAACACATGGCAGCTCAATGCACCATATACGCTCATCCAACAACGCGGCGGGACTTAAGCGTTTTCCTAGTTTAAACAATGGCCGGTTAGGAATAAACACTTTCCAAATAGCTGGAAAATCAATACTGGGAGTACTTGTTAGTTACAGACATAATTGCTTTATATTATCTTATATTATGAAATAACTGCATGTTTGGTAAACAAATTATTCTAATAATATATTCCGATGTTTCCTTAGGGTTACACACCAAACTTTGTCAAGATTGAACTCTGTAATTGGATGAGCGTAGCGAGCGTAGCGAGCGAAGCGAAGATTCCATTTCACTACACTGGAGAAAAAAATCCGGAATGTTTTTTTTTTTTCTTTCTTTTTTTTCTGTATTTTTGTGTGTTTGTCAGCACGATTCCGGCTAAACCGATACTCCAATTGCGATGAAATTTTATGGAGGCCTTCGAAATCTCTGAACTTAGAACTGCCACGTTTTTGAGCGCAATCGGGAAATTTTTTCTCATAAAATCGCAATTTTAACGATTTTTTTTGATTTAAAAAAAAATTCTTCGACTTATAACACCTACATACTTTATCCGATTGTAATGATTTTTTCACAGAACCTTAATTTTATGAATTAAGATATTTGTGTGAAATTTGAGCGTAATCGAAAAATTATTTCTCATGAAAATCGAAATTTTACGGGTTTTTTTCTTTTTTAAAACAATTCTTTGATTTATAACACCTACATGCTTTATTCTTTTGTAATGATTTTTTCACAGAACCTTAATTTCATGAATTTATATATTCGTGTTAAATTTGAGCGCAATCGAATAATTATTTCTTATAAAAATTGCAATTTTACGATTTTTTTCTTTTCTAAAAATTATGATTAATTAAAAAAATTAAGTAACTTTTTTATTTAATTTAATTAATTAAAAAAATAAAGTTAATTTTTTTTAAATTTAATTTAATAAAAAATTCTTCGACAAAGTAATGATTTTTTCACAGAACAACAGAAAATCCGCGTAACACATGGCAGCTAAATGCACCATATACGCTCATCCAACAACGCGGGCGGGACTTAAGCGTTTTCCTAGTAACAAATATTTTGCAATGGAAACTAGAAAAAGTAATGAGATCACACACATAACAAAAACTTGTAGAAATACAGCCAAACCTTACACACTCAAAAGAAATTAGATCTAAAAAAGGGCCAAGCTCATCTACCCTTCCGCATTTGCGCATTTTAATTCATAAACGTACAGTGTCCCGTAACAGCATCCTTGAAAAAATTGGCAAAATAGAATTTGCATGATATTACGTTTAATGGCGTTTTCCACTGGCCGCACTGATGCGCACTGAGTGCAAGTAGCATATTCCACTGGTAGCTTTAAAATCGCACTCGTGCAAAAATATCGTATTCCACCTGCACTCGCTCCGTGCACTCGCAGTGCGCACTAAGCCGCACTGACTCCGAGGGTCAGGCAATCTTTCCAGTGCAACCGTAGACCCACGAAATTTGGTTGTGTTGTTAGATTTGATCGACTTTTCGTGGATAGCAGCGACGATGAGTTGATCAATTCATTATCACAATTGTCTCAGAGAAATCACAAAATACGTAGAAGATGTTGTCCACATGTATTCTGACATAGAGGTAGATTTGTATAACATTTTTGTTTGAGGTTATGTTTATTGTTTACTGTTCAGTCCAGTTGGGAACGGGAACGGCTATAATATGCATTGGCCATTGCTTTCGACTTTTCCCCATTCTCATCCACCACAATTGCTTCGAAAGCGTATGAAGACATATTGATAGTGAGGATTACCACTCAATATTATGCACTGAAAAAATAAGCGTATTCCACTGACAGTTGCACTCAGGGCAGCACTGGTGCCGTGCACCACGTGACCGTGACGTTTCAGTGCGCACTGACGTCGCACTCAGTGCGGCCCAGTGGAAAACGCCATAAATTAGTTAGAAAAAAGAACTTGGATGAACTATTACGTTTAAATTAATAATTGCAAATTCTATTTTGCCAAGCTTGCTGTTGCTGTTACGGAACACTGTACGTTTACTAGGAAAACGCTTAAGTCCCGCCGCGTTGTTGGATGAGCGTAATTGGTGCATTGAGCAGCCATGTGTTATGCGAATTTTTTGTTGTTCTGTGGCAAATCATTACATAATTGAAATTTTTTAAATTAAATTAAATTAAATTAATTAAATTAAATTAAAATTAACTTTAATTTTTTAATTTTTTAAAAATTAATTGAAATTGTTAAAAAAAGAAAAAAAGCGTAAAATTGCGATTTTTATAAGAAATAACTTCTCGATTGCGCTCAAATTTAACACTTATCTATTAATTCATAAAATAAGGGTTCTGTGAAAAAATCATTACAATCGGATAAAACATGTAGGTGTTATAAGTCAAAGAATTGTTTTAAAAAAAAGAAAAAACCTGTAAAATTTCGATTTTTTATGATAAATTTTTTCAATTGCGCTCAAATTTCACACGAGTATCTTAATTCATAAAATAAAGGTTCTGTGCAAAAATCATTAAAATCAAATAAAGCATGTAGGTGTTATAAGTCGAAGAAATTTTTAAAAAATCGAAAAAAATCGTAAAATTGCGATTTTCATGAGAAAAATTTTTCCGATTGCGCTCAAAAACTTGGCAGTTCTAAGTTCAGAGATTTCGAAGGTCTCCATAAAATTTTATCGCAATCGGATTATCGGTTTAGCCGGAATCGTGTGGACAAACAGACAAAAATACAGAAAAAAAAAAAAAAAAAAAACATACCGGATTTTTTTCTCCAGTGTAGTGAAATGGAATCTTCGCTTCGCTCGCTACGCTCATCCAATGAATTAAGAATGCGCAAATGTGGAAGGGTAGATGAGCTTGGCCCTTTTTTAGATCTCATTTCTTTTGAGTGTGTAAGGTTTGGCTGTATTTCTACAAGTTTTTGGTATGTGTGTGATTAATAACAACTGGAATGTTTCTATGGGTTTACATTATGTGTTGCACTTTCCCAATTGTAATAAAAAATTGTGAAATCCATGCTTTTTCAGTACTTTGAAGTAAGTTCGGAAATTATTAATGAACTCTTGTAACTGTTTAGAAAAAATGTGAAACTATAGTTACAAAGAGTATGAAATTTTTTTCATTACGCAAAAAAATGCGCATCAATTCGACGATTTTCAGAAGAGCAATTACTATTCGAAGCTATGCTGAGCCGCTTCAAACAAGCCCTGTTGGAACCCTCTTATTCCAGTCCAGAAGTCGGTACATAGATAATTTTGTTCAAATAAAATAACACTAAATGTCAAATTCCTTTACCAACCAATAAAAACCAATGCAATATTAGCTTCAATGTTTTCTATTCCCTAATAAGTAACTATATTTGTTAGTTAATTCCAGAAGCTTAAACCCTTTGCCTAAAATGGCACAGCTGAGACCATAAAAAATTTGTACATATTTTAGAATCAGTGATCACGGAACAGTCTTCCGAAAATAACTAGATTAATTGTTGAACCATGTCTACAAAAAGAGTGCTGTTTCTGCAGCCATTTGTCATCAAGGGCTCGTTATAAATATCTATTTAAATAAACCAGAAACAGTTCAATCAGCACCATCGAACTGAGTACAACGCAGTTTGCCTTGTGATATAAAAAATAATTTTTCTACAGCATCTCTTTTACGTAGGCCTTTCTCATTTTGAAAAACATAAAATTATATTAAGAGTTGAGATACACGAATGAAATAAACAATAAGAAAATAGTAAAGCAGATCCTCAGATAATCCTTCCCTAACATATTATACTCTTACTCACATGTAAATATAATATAATACAATTTACAAAATAATATACAAAAATAATAATTAATCGCTCACTCGTCGATTGCGTCGGGGCCCACAGGGTTGGCTTGGTCGCTTGATTTACGTCCCCCTGAAATCGTTATATAACTGATTGGGTACTCTAAATACAATTTATTTTTATTGAGTAGATGATAAAGGCTAAAAATGGAAATTTTATTAAAATCCCCAAATCA